>JAKWBJ010000449.1:0-65347 GCA_023159175.1 Wohlfahrtia magnifica | reverse complement strand
GCCTAAGTTTTATCCACACTTAAATATCTTTACTGAGTTAGCTCCAACTAAACTGGTTTTTACTTCACTATTAGCTCCACGAGTTTACTCCTTATAAACTCTCTTCACACCAACAACACATTCCCTGAATTAACTTTACTTAAACTGATCGTTGTTCGCATCGATGTGCTTTTTATATGGCTGAATAAACAATACATCGAAAGCTCACTAACCTATCGATATTTCAGGTGGATTCAATTTCTTTCTTTTAATTTCTTTTTAGTTCTTTTGTAGCCATGCGTATGTACACATCTACCTCTTTCAGCTCTTTGTATTTGTTGTTGCTTGTTTATTGCGTAATTATTGTTGTTGCCGTGTTATTTTTATTTACTTTACCTCTGCTAATGTTTCTTGTTGTAGATTTGGTTATTTGTAAACAGCACCTATAGTTGTTCTTGCAGCTTTTGTTTATTTATTTTAGCGAGGGTATAAACGCAGAGGTTCACAATCTTATTTTTGTAACACTGCCGTCCACTTAAGCCTGTTCATCCCGAATAGGCTCATTACTTCTTCTCCCGTAACTTGCCAATCGTTCTATGTGCACTACTTTCATTTTAGTTCTTGGGCTGTTGTGTTTCTGTATTCGGTAAACTACATCGTTCAGTTTCTTGATTACCCTGTAGGGTCCACCCCAGTTAGACTGTAATTTGGGAGATAGTACTTTCTTCCGCTGTGGATTATAAAGCAGTACTAATTGTCCCCCTTGGAAACCCTCAGTATTTGCCGCTCGATCGTATCTGGCTTTCAATCTATCGCTGGTTAGTTTTATTCTTAGCGCACGAATTCATGAAGCTCGTGGAGACTTTGTTGTTTCTCGAGGTAAGTGGCTTCTTTTTCCACGGTAGATTTGACTCCATACTCTAAGTTACCTGGTAACTTTAACTCAGTTCCAAAAAGAATTTTGGCGGGGTGATCAAGACGTTGAATCGTGGACAGTCGATCGGTATGCTAATAGGAATTTCTGAATGTGTTCGTCCCAATCTTTTTGGTGCTCGCTAACCACTATTCGCATATATTCCTCTAGAGTTCGGTTGAATTTCTCTACCATTCTGTCCGATTGCGGGTGTAGCGGCGTCGTTCTAGTCTTCTTTATGCCATATAATCTTACACATTCCTTTAAAAATGCCAGACTCGAAATTTCTTCCCTGGTCGGAATGTAACTTTATCGTAACACCATAGCGACTATACCCAGTTATTCGCGAAAACATTTACAATCGTAGTTGCCTCCTGATTGGGTATAGTATACACTTCTAGCAACTTGCTGAAATAGTCTACTATCACGAGAACGATTTCCGGCGTTGTTGAAAGGAAAGAGGTCTGCTACGTCCATCGCTATTCGCTCGAATGGGGCTCCCGAGTTGTATTGTTGTAGGTGACCTAGACTTCTTCTTACTGGGCCTTTGGGTGCCAGGCACTGTGTGCAGTTTGCTATCCAGTCGGCCACTGCTTGTTGATACCGAACCCAATAAAAACGTTGTTTTAGCTTTTCCAGAGTCTTCGTTATCCCAAGAGTGTCCTCCACTAAGTCCATTATGGAACTCATTCAAAACTTCATTCATCTTGGAGGAAGGCACTACTATCAGATTGGATGAAGTTTTACCATCAGCACTCTCCCAATTGACGATATAAGCATCCATTAGTTGGCCACGGTTTCTACAACCTGCTTTACGAAGTAGTGTCAATCAAGTAATTAAAGATAACTCATATTATTCGTATTCGGAAAATATCTTGCCATCAATGTTGTTTGATGATAGCAAAGAAAAGCGAGACTGTGGTATAAAGAAAATTCTATGCTATCAAACTGATGTTGAAGACCCAACGTAACTTAGAGTTTATAAAAAATCAGATATAAACCTTCATTGCACAAATTATACGGATCAATTTGAATAATATAAACAACGTATTTGAACCACCATTCACGCGAAACATCCCGTACGATACGTTGAAAGAATATTTGAATCAAGGTGATCCAACGTTTAATGATCTAACCATTCTGTCACATATACAAGGAACGGAACGACATATTCAATTGCTAGCTAGCGTTTCCAAACGAGCTATACCAGAAAACGTAGACGTTGTTATGGCGACGATATCAGAGAGCCGTGCGAAATTGCCAAGACTTGAGTGCAAAAAAGATTTGAAACAATAACTTTTTTTTATTAAGTTTTATAAAAAAAAAAATTAACTTTAAAACAAAACAAACATAGCCATTTCGCTGAATGTTTCATATAAAGGGAAAAAAAATGGCGATTTGTTGAAATTTTTCGTATAGGGACCACCTCAGGAAGCTTCCATTGGTGTGCCACTAGCATGGGTGGGTCAGCTCTCCAAAGTTAGCTTAGACTCGATTGGCACACTTTAAATGGGTTAAAGTGGGATTTTTCAAAATTTGACTTTTGGAACCAAATAAGGAACATCAGAATTCATTTTAGAGGCATGGCTCCTTGGCAAAGTTTCTTATTTTGATCCTTATGTTACTTCTAGACTCATTGGGCCTTTATGCAGTTACAATAGAAGCTGATAATGAAATCGTGTACTTAGTTTTAATGTTTGTGTTAAAATGTATTATTATTGAACACAAATCTAAGACATATTCTAAAAATTTTAAATATATACAAAACCCAAAATGTGTTGAACTTAAAATCTTTAATATCCAAATTCTGTTTCAAAGTCCGTTTACTTAGAAAAATTTTTATTAGATAATTAACCCTGTATGGTTACTGTTCGTTGAGTCGACGAAGCTCATGTTTTAAGCTAAAATCTAAAAAAAGGCGTTCGTGTCAAATTTTAAGAAAGAGAAATAATTTATTTTTAAATTAATATTTTTTATACTTTTTAATAAAATACTTTACTAAAAAAATTTGTTTATTTTTAGAATTTTTTTCTTCGATTCAACGAAGCGTCAGATGGTATCGATAAATTTTAAATTAATTTGCTGTACTGTCTATACAAAGGACAAAGGATCATGGAAATTACAAATTCAGCCAAAAACTATAAAAGCAACTCAGTGGAGCCAAACAACACAGAAAATCAAACTGGGTAATCAACGCAGAAAAAAAAGCAAATTACTGATTATTAGTGTGCAGAGAAGTTTTTGTTCGAAATTAGTGTCTTTCATTTTACCATTGCAATATTTAAGAATATAATAAATTCGAATTCGTATAAAAAGATTCAAGACATCTGCACAGTTCGCCGAAAAAGATTTGTCGAAGACCAATTCTACGGTAATTTTTATTAAATAAAGCTATAAACCTCTTCTCTAATACTTTACAATAATCTACATATAAATCCCTAAGGAGGTTTAACATATATATATATATATATATATATATATATATATATATATATATATATAACGGTACTCCTCTAAGACGGATCGGTTTTATTATTTTATTTATTTATTAGGTAAATGAAGTACTGTGACATCCACAGATTTCTTAGCATTGCAAATGTTCTCCAACAGTTCATTTTAATATGGTCAGACCAATTCAATTCTGTGTTCAAAATAAAACCAAGATCCAATATAGGAACCATTTCCATATTTCTGTTAGACCTATATACGGTACCAACTATTAGTTTTTCATTCTCACTACAAATTTCAATGAATATACATATATTCAATATCACCACCCACATTCTTGATTCTTTGCTTGCATGTAATGTTCGTTTTAATGTGAATAGCAATGCCACCACCATTAGTAGCCGACGCGACAATTTTACAATTAATTTAAGTGAACTTTCAGATGATAAGGAGAATATTTAAAGTTGCAGATAAGTGATTTATTGAAAATAATGAAAATATTCCACAGAAAAACTTGGTAGTGGTATTCAGCGAAGACGAATATTTGTTTAGGCAATTCGAAATTATTTTGTACAGAATAAAATTTTAAGATCGAAGAAGATAGTAGAGGATATTGCAGGTAAAGTAAATTTTTGGAAATTATAGAAAAGTAACATTTGCAGAATAACCATCGCAGGATAAATAAAACCTTTTCAGAAATTATACAGAATTATTACTATCCACGATTCATAACTATATTAATAATTGTGATATTTGCAATATGGCAAAATTTGATAAGAGACCATTAAAACACTTCACAACTAGCTGCAAAAAAAATTTTCGCGCAAAATAAGAGCATTTTTTTAAGTCATAAAAAATTTTTCAAAATGAAAATTTTAGATGATAAGCAGAGAATAATATAAGTTATAAATCATGAAAATCGATCGGATATTGCCAATTTTATTCAAAATTAGATGCAGGTACCTAATTTTGACCAAAATTGGCAAAAAAATGTTTTCTTGCAAAACTAGAGGAATTTTTTTTTCTTCTATTTCCAAAAAGTTATACAAAAATTATTAAAATATAATTTTTACAATTAGGCATTTAAATTAAAGCCAGATATGTAACCTATAAAGGGAGGTACCTAACTTTGACCAAAAATTTGTTATACATTATTAGGCAACACAAAATAATTAAAGGAAATGTCTGGTAGGAAATAATACATACGCATTTACCATATTGTTACGTTTTAACCTTTTTAAAACCTTTGAGTTCGTTCAAATTGCGTTAAAATAAAATTAAACCACTTTGTTGTTGTTACAGTTTTATTTATTTACTACACTATAACTTTTATACAGTTTATCTTAATACAAATCTAATATTCGCTTGTACAACACTTTTATTTCCGCTTAACCACATATTTATCTCATGACAGCAAAACGATAACTAACTAACTTGTAGATAAAGCAGCCCCTTATATACCTAATTGCCCACAGGTTGGAAGGTTCCGGAAATATAGACCATCTTCCATTTTCATATATAACACCCTCTACCTTTTCCTCACTACACACCCTGAAAAGTATGTAGTTGAGGTCCTTGCACCTCTCGGAAATTTGGATCACTCTACCATTTCTGCCTCTTTCCCGTTCTCCACGCTTCACATACAGCTACGAAAGCTCATTGGGCTGAGCTTAACGATTTCTATAGGCATTTCAGTTGGAAACTTTGTTTCCTTGATTCAAACGTGAATGACATGGACGAAATAGTTGTCAATATAATAAAGCTAAGGATGAATAATTTCATCCCATCCAGAAAGCTTACGATTAAATCAAGAATAAAATCTTGGTTTAATCAGAATAAAATCTTGGTTTAATCAGACGTGCAAGCTTACAGTCGGATCTAGAAAGGAAGCATTCAGAAATTGGCGTAATAACAAATGCGATTATACTGATTCGATACGCAAACAAGGGAGATCTTCGTGTGCCGCAGTACTTAAGTGCGAAAAGACTCTATACGAACAGCGTCTACGTGCTAAAGTTCTTACTTTTCCGCGGGGAATTAAGAGCTTTTGGTCATTCATTAAAAGGCTTAAGAACTGCGCTAATTCGGTTATAAAGGATGACCAAAAATTCACTAGCCCGGTTGATAAGGCAAGCCTTCTGGCTGAAATGTTTGCAGGTAATTCGAACTTGCCGGTGAGCATTCAACCACTTCCCGAACTTGAAAGAGTACCAGTGACTATGCCTAGTATATTCTTTCGAGCCGGTGCAGTAAAAAAGGTTCTTGCAAATCTCGACGTAAATAAGTCTTCTGTGCCGGATGGCATTCCAGCGCTGGTCCTGAAACAGTGCTCTTCGACGCTTGCGCGCCCATTGGATAATCTTTTCAGTGCGTCTTATCGTGCGGGTGTTTTTCCATCTTTCTGGACGGTTGCCAATGTAACGCCAATCCCTTAAAAGAGTGAGGCTAGTAACCGTGAAAACTACCGCCCAATAGCAGTTTGTTCGGCACTTTCCAAAATTGTGGACAACAACTTGCTGAGCGATCGCCAATGCGGTTTCCGTAAGGGTCGCCCTACTGGTGATAGGCTGGCGCTACTCTCTGAAAGGTGGAATAGGTCCATTCATGGATTTGGTGAGAGTAAAGTAGCGGCCCTGGATATTTCCAAGGCATTTGACAGAGTCTGGCACGAGGCTCTCATATCCAAACTTATTGCTTTTGGTGTCGGTGGTCACTTCTCTCGATTCATATCGAGCTTTCTCAGAAATCGGACTATAAGTATGGTTATAGATGAGATCTCATCCGACGAGTAAAGGGTAAATTCAGGACGTTCAGTAAAACTGGATCCATACTTTCTGACCGCAGAATTTGTTTAAAACCAAAAAATATCGATATGCTGTTATTTATTAACAAAAATTATTGGGTGTCTTAATAATTACAATTTTCCTGTCGATCATAAATTAAATGTATTTTTTTGCTCTTATTCTTAGGAATATAAATATTTTATTATTTATTAACACGTTATTAAGTATCCCAATAACTATGAAACAACTTGACCGGCGATCTCAGAAATAATTTTTTTTCTATTCTTAGAATTATTAATATTGTATTGTATTGTTATATATATATATATATATATATATATATATATATATATATATATATATATATATATATATATATATATATTTATATATTGTTAAATAAAATGTAAATCAAAAAGAATTTTAGTAGGAATTCAGCTTTATCTATTTATTAAAAGCATACAAATTTCCGGGAAAATTATATTTCTTTAAAAGGAAGCTACTTTGATTGTTTTCGTCAAATAGTCTATATTTATTTTATATATATAATTTATTTATATACGTACCTATATGCATATATATATATATATATATATATATATATATATATATATATATATATATATATATATATATATATATATACATATGTCTGGTTTAAGTAATTAAGTGTGAGATTTAGCACTCTTCTAAAAATTCGTTACTATCGATAGTTTTTTTATACAGGACTATCGAAACTATCGAATGGGCCGACTATCGATAGTTTTAGAGCTCTAGTTTGAGTTCGTTTAAATTGCGTAAAAATAAAATAAGCGCCGCTTTATTTATTGTTTTACAATTTTATTTATTTACTGCACTATAACTTTTATACAGTTTATCTTAACACAACAACTTAATATTCGCTTATGCAACGGTCTTATTTCCGCTAACCACGTCTTTATTTTATGACAGCAAAAGAAGCCTCTTTATATACTTAATTGCCTACAGTTTAAAGGGTTCCGAAAATATCGACCATCATCTATTTTCATATCAGTTAATTAAAATGTAATGTAAAGATGGTCGATTTGGCAGTGCTGCCAAATTGACAGGGTGACACAAAATATACGAAAATCCCACAATGCAGTGTTGTATTTCTATTTTCGTAACACTGCCTCCCACTTAAGCCTGTTTGTCTCGAATAGGCTCATTACTTTTCTTCCCATAGCTCGCAAGTCGGTCTATATGGATCACTTTAATTTTTGACCGCGGGCTATGGTTCTTCTGTATTCTGTATACTACATCGTTTAACATCTTGACTACCTTGTATGGTCCATCCAAGTTAGTTTGAAGCTTAGGAGATGATCTTTTCTTCCACTGTGTGTTGTAGGTTAGAACAAGTTGCCTCTCGTGGAGGCCTTCTGTGTGTGCTTCGCGATCATACTGGCTTTCAACCTCTCACGGTCCACTTCTGGTCGCGTAGGTATCATTTCATGAAGTTCTTTGGGACTTTCATTTCTCTTGACATTACTGACTGGTACTCTTGATTTGTAATGCTGCAGATGATTCTGATTTGTTCTAACTGCATTTTTGGATGTAATACATTCAGTGCAGTTTGCTATCCATCCGGCGGCTGCTTCCTTTCATCCAACCCAATAATAACGCTGTTTGAATTTTTCAACTGTCTTTGCCACGCTAAGATGCCCTCCGCTATGTTCGTTATGAGACTGATCCAAAATTTCATTCATTTTTAAACAAGGAACCACTAATAGATTCGAAGTTGTATTGCTATCTGCACTTTCCCAGCTTCGGTATAAGCCCCAATTTTTCAGCTTTAAACTATCCCATTGAGCCCAATAAGCCTTTATTAGAGGACTATATGCTTATATCTCTTTACTATTAGGCCGTCTATCTTTTTCCTTAGCCACTATTATCCTTGCGTACAGGGTCTTTTCTCAGAGCCGTTGACCAGTCCACTTTAACCTCCAGACGTAATTGTCTGATATTGATAATGGCGTCTTTGGCCTTATCACTTGTTTTATCAGCGGCTATCTTGCATTCGTTTTTACTCTTTCCACTCCCGTAACAAGTTTCACTGTTTTCGTGTCACAGTCTCTATTATGCCCATTGCCACTATGTCCAACCTCCTTTACATTACGACGTTCATTTATTCGTACTCTGTTGTGTATACCTAGGCCCATTTTATGTGGCTGTCCTCTATTGGTAAGACGTTTGTTACTAAATTCTTCGGACTTTCTATAGCTAGTGTTTTTCCATTTGTCATATCTCCATGGTGACGCAAATCTTGCACTTCAGAGCGGTGCCTTACAATGCCTTTTAAAATGACCGCTCTTGCAGTTTTGGCGCCTCATTTTTGCCCTTTCGGCCAAAATCCTCTCTATCACGTTTGAGTTCGCTTAAATTGCGTTAAAATAAAATAAACGCGGCTTTATTTATTGTTTTACAGTTTTATTTATTTACTACTCTATAACGTTTATACAGTTTATATTAACACAGCAACTTAATGTTAGTTTATATTTACAACACTTTTATTTCCGCTATCCACGGCTTTGTCTTATGACAGCAAAAACTTAACTCACATTTAGGTAAAGCAGCCTCTTTATATACCTAACCGCCTACAGTTTGGAAGGTTCCGAAAATATCGACCATCTTCTATTTTCATATCCGTTAATTCACATGTAACGTAAGGATGGTCGAATTGACAGTGCTGACAAATTGACAGGGCGACACAAAATATACCAAAAACCCACAATGCAGTGTTGTATTTTTATTTTCTTAACAATATTTACTCTTTTTAGTCGCATATAAAAAATAATTTTCTGCTTTCAACTGATAAGTTTTTCTTTTGTTTCGTTTATATCAAGGGTGACCAAAAAAATGGTGATGAGTTTGGATGTAATTTTGTAAATTTTGTTGTATGCGTTATACGAGGTAAATAATTGTCTACCAGATAATACTCGAGCGATTTTATATCTTTAAATGCGATTTGTATGAATGTATACATAATATATGTTATCATTTGTGTTCCTTTATGGACCTGTTTTATTATTTTATTTTTCTCTTTTATGTACAGTAGTTAAGGGTATTTTCCCATACATAGGTAAGGGAAAAAGTAAGTTCTAACGTATTTTCTCTGTTAGGTAAATGAATAAGTGATTAACGGGTTTTTCATTTTTTTATTTATTTTTTGTTTCGTTATATTAAAAATATTTACCGTATATTAAGCCTTATATGCACATTTTATTTAAGTTCTTTATACCGAAGCTAATTGCGATTTTAAATGGAAAATTCATGGCGTACATATAGTGAATTTTCTGATATGAGATGAAAATAATAATTTGTCCATTACCTTATTTAACCGTAAATTTTGGCTGGTTGCTTCGCCACACTTTCTATTGCTTCTTTTTGTAGCAAATTATAGGTGCCTTTTTATGATATTCCAAATGGAGTCGTCAACTTACTGTCTCACCGTCCATGGTTTCCTCTTTTCTTTTCCGTTTGTTTCATTTAATTTTCGCCTTTCATTTAAAAATTGGGACTGAAATTGTGGTTTAAATCATTTACTTTTCAACGAAAAAATAAAAAATGTGTTTTTTTATTGGGTATACAAATTAATAATGTCGAAAAATGCATTTATTATAATGAATTGATACATTACTCAAAGTATTGTTCATCGCTAGCCACTACTTTTTTCCATCTTTCTGGTAGCATATGGATTCCGCGCCAAAAGAATTGCTTCTGTTTTGAGGTAAAAATGAATCAAGCCGATTTCTGATAGCCTGTTCGGAAGTGAAGCGTATTCCAGTAAGGGCGTTCTGCATCGATCTAAACAATAGGTAGTCAAATCCAAAACTTCCCATCCACTGTTTTCCAAATAGTTTTTGACCGGTCTTGCAACATGTTACCGAGCGTTGTAATGATGGAAGATTATGGCCTCGTGTCTAGTCGAATATTCTGGTCGTTTTTCGTTGATTTCTCTCTTCAAACGAATGAATTATGTTCCGTATAGGTCCCCTGTGATCGTCTGATCTGATTTCAACAGTTCATAATACAAAACACCTTTCTGACCCCACCAAATACAGAGCATTACCTTGGCGTCATAGATATTTGGCTTCGGCTTTGAAATTGTTGGTTGACTGAGGCTTTATATATGACTTTTGTGCTTGGCGTTATCGTAATGCATCCATTTTTCATTACGATGCAAAAATGATTTCTTATTGCAGCATTCAAGCATCATCTCCGGCATGAAAAATCACCTTTCACCTCTCGGCTCAAATTCCTATGGGACCAAATTTCCTTACTTTTGAAGGAATCTCAATGCTTTTAAACGTATGGAAATGACTTGTGGGAATCCTAATCATAACGCTAGTTCTTCTTGCGTTTGACAATGATCTTCGTCGAGTAATGCTTCCAATTCCTTATCTTCAAACTTTTTGGCCGACCAGGCCTCTCCTTGTCTTCTATGTCGAAATCACCACTTTTGAATCGCGCAAGCCATCGTTTACAAGTCTTTTGAGTTGGTGCATGTTGACCGTAAGCTTCTACCAATAATAGATAATTTTCAGCAGCCATTTTCTTTGACTTTGACTTCGCCGCAAAACATCTTTTTTAGGCACAAAATTCTACCTTATTATAGCGATTGAAAAGAATGTGTGTTTACACTTTGGGGTCTATCGAATACTGAATTATAATGACAGATTTTTACCCTCCAAATACCATATTTGTTATTATTGATACAAAACGACATTATTAACTTGTATACCCAATATATAATTTATAAATGATTTTGTTTCTTATTTTTGTTGTTTGCGTATGAAATATGTATATTGACTTTTTATTAAGACCGTAACAATATTAATAGTAATGGTAAATCTTTTTTTTATTATTTAATTTTATTTTTTCTATTGTAATTTATTTGTTTAAATTTTTACCTTATTTTATATTTTCTACACACAAGGTTTATTTTTAATGTGTTCTATGTACATCAGTTAACTCCTAAAATATTCACTCCCCGAATACCCATATTTTTCTTGTTTGTATTTTTTTATTCTTACCTGCTTGCACATTTTAGTGCACTTGTAGTTTTAGTGTTTTATTGACTTCATGTCCCTAATGTATGTGACCCTAGCATAAGAAATTTCGTAATAATAAATTATAAATAACACTGAAAACCAATTCGTAAGGTGCTGGCACTAAGTCTGCATATATTATATTTTATCTTATTCTATTTTTAATGAATTATGTAATATGAATATTTTACTTTTATAATAAAGTTTTTGACTGCGATGGACTAATTGTAGTCAAGTACTCGAATCATCAAGCTGTTCTTAATTTTAAATAGCTTAACTGGCGCCCAGCAAAAGAAGAAAAACGGTGACCGGAGTACCTTAGTAGGACAAAACCAAAAAGGATAATTTCTTAGTTACTTATATATATATAAATATAATTTTTAAGAAGCAAGTGAAGTTGTGAAAATTACTAAAACTAAGTCCGAAATATATTAAGAAAGAAAAAAATCTTTTTTTCAAGATAGAATAAAATGAGAATAGTGAATTAAAATAAAACAATAAAAAGGAAATACTATTAGATTTAAAGAACAAAAAAAATAAAATAATAAAATTAAAAAACATTAAAGAATAACCTATTTTTAATAATCACAATAAATCCACAGCACAGCAGATATATAATAATTTAAAAAACATTAACAACTACAAAAGAAAAACAATAATATCAGTTCATCGAATTGCCAATGAAAACAACAACAACAAATGAATAATTATTTCCAAAAAATTCAACTATGCTACTGTTTAACTACTCTTTACTACGTTACTACTATGTCCAAATATCAACTTACTTCCATGATATAGGATACATTCTCTGTACAGGACTTTTATAAAAGAATCTATAGTTACTTGTCCCTGATATTAGATACGAGTTCAAGTCTGCAGGAAAGTCAAGAAGCTATACAGTTACTCACAAGAAATTACAGAAACAAAGCCCTTGACACGTTTGTCAGAGGCTTGGAGAAGATTTACCCAGACTTCTAAGAATAAGGGCACCAAAAGATTTAAATGAAGCACTGCATTTGTGTCTCAAATTGGAAATCAACAATTTAAAGCACAATATGCCAATAGTGCAACGAAAAATCAAGTTAATGTACCGTCCCAAAAAATTAACAATTCGGGGCCATATCAAAATTTTTATTATCATCCTAGGCATATTCCTCAACCTGTTATAAATATTCCTCACATTACACATTTTCACCAACCAGGTATGAATTCTCATAAAATTAATAATCCTAATCAATTCAATTCATTCCCATATAACAGATATCAAAATCAGTTTAGACAAGACTATAACAATACCTATCAACAACCACCACCTAGACCAAGTCAACCAAAACCTCCAGTCCCAATGGAAGTGGGCACAACTTCGAGATCTAACAATAACAGATTTTCTGGAGAAAGACCTCCGCCACAATCTTCTCAAATACATCGACCTACGAAATTCCAAGGGGTTAATCGTGTTGAATGCAATGAGGAAATTGCGGACGATAATATAAATTTGCAGGAGGAATTGGAACAAAATGACAAAATGAATACTGTGTATAATATTTTATACATGACAAAGAAACACAGGAATTTTCGGATATCCTTTTTTTATATTAATGAGCTCAACCCTGCCTTACTTTCAGTGCAAGACGAACGAAGGACGAATTCTTATAGACACAGGTTTAAATAAAAACTATATTCAGTCATCATTGGTTAAAAATCCCGTAAGAAACCGGAATTCTTTTCAAGCAAACTCAGTTGGAAGAAAACTAGAGATAACACATCATACTTCAATAAACTTATTCGGAATAAAAGAAAAAAAATTAAAATTATTTTTACTGATCAGATCTTTCTATGGTATACTAGGCAATGATAGTTTGAAGGAGCTAAATGCAGTAATTTTACATATAGAAATTTCATGTTAATTAATGAGACAATAAAAATTCCTATAAAACAACAAGAATGTCAGTCAGTTAATAATATAGACATTAGGAGACATTATTTGACAACTTCCCAAAGGGAAAAACTTACGGAATTGTGTCAGAGGTACAAAAATTTATTCCAATCACCGGACGACAAATTGACCATTACCACTATAGTGAAGGGGGAAATTAGAAAAATGACTGACAATCCAGTTTGTTTGAGACACTATCCATAGCCAATGGCGATGAAAGAATCAATAGAAAAACAACTTCGTAAACTTCTTAGCCAAGGCACCGTGAGACCATCAAAGTCCCCTTACAACGCCCCTGTATAGGCAGTGCCAAAGAAACTTGATGCTTCAGGAATACATATGGATATAATGGTTAAAGACTTTAGAAAGTTATATGAGGTCACAATCCCAGACAGGTATCCAGTACCTGAGATAAATGAGGTGTAGGCACGGTAGGAATGAGTACTTCTCAGTTGTCTATTTGAGAAGTGGGTTCGATCAGATTCCTCTGAGAGAGGAAGACATGGAAAATACAACTTTTTCACTAAATAGTGCAAAGCATGAATTTACAAGGTTGCCTTTCGGGCTAACAAAAGCGTTGGCTACTTTTCAGAGAGCCTTAGACGATATACTAAGGGGGCATATTTTCGAAATATGTTGCGGCTATACAGACGATATCATAATATTTGGCGCAGATGAGCAAACACATATAAAAAATTTAGAAACTATTTTTAAAACCCTTCAACAGGCCAACATGAAGGTGCAGTCCAATAAGTGTGAGCTTCTCAAAAAGGAAGTGGAGTACTAGGGTTTAATTATATCCTCGGAGAGAATTAAGATTAATCCTGCCAAGGTTAAAGCTATTTTGGTTCTAAAAACTCCGAGTACGGTTAAATAATTAAGATCTTTTCTAGAAATGTCAGGCTTCTATTGGAGATTCATAAAGGGCTATGCAGAAATAGCGAAGCCTCTTGCCATCCTTGTAAGAGGGGAGGAGGGATGCATGTCCAAAAGATCATCGTCTAGGATACCAGTGGTCTTGAATGATCAAGCCCTCGAGGTATTTGAAAAGATTAAGCGCACGCTTTCTTCAGAAGATGTGTTGTTTGTCTTTCCGGATTTCAGAGAAGAATTTTAATTGACGACCGATACATCTGATTATGCTATCGGAGCTGTTATGGAGCTGGATGGGAGACCCATCACGTTCATTTCTTGAGTAAAAGCCAAGAGCACTACGCCACTAACGCGAAAGAGATGCTCGCAATAATTTGGGTCTTCAAATCGTTAAGGTGCTATCTGTATGGTGCACGTGGTGTAAAAATTTTTACGGATCATCAACCCCTCACATAAGCTCTCGGTAACAAAAACACAAATAGTAGGCTGAAGCGATTGAAAGCGATTTTGAAGGAGTATAATCACGAAATAAAATATAAACCAGGAAGTGCAAGCATCGTGGCTGACGCACTTTCGAGACCATCTACAAAGGATCCACAGATAAATTAGATGACTGTGACTCAACATGGTGACATTAGTTGTTCCCATAATTTGATATCTTTTACCGATATACCTATTAACGTTTTTAAGAATCAAATAATAATTTATATTGGAAACCTCTTTTATAAATTTGAAATAGTTTTCCCAACTTACCACACGCACATTAAAACAGATAGGGATTTCACTGAGGAAAAGTTAGTGTCGATATTAAAGAAGTATTTGAATCCATCTGTGGTAAATGCTATAAAAACCGAAGATGAAATTTTGGGAAAGATTCAAAATGTCTATTCGACATATTTTTGAAAATATAAGGTTCGATATACCAGATTAATTTTGAAATATTTAACCCATGATATTGAACAACAAAACGAAACAGTAAATGAGCATAGAAGAACTCCCAAAATTCAGCTTCTCCAAAAATTCTATTTTCCCCACATGCTTTCAAAAATAAATAAAGTCTTTAAACAGTGTAAAATTTGTAAAGAAAACAAATACTAGCGACACCCGACTAGGGTTGTGTTAACAATACTCCGTTACCGGAATACCGAACAAATTATTCATGTGGATTTATACCATACTAATAGTAAAGTAATTTTGACAGCGATTTTTATAGCAACTGAGGACATTAAAGTATCGCTACAAGAATTATTGATTTCTTTTGGAACTCCTGAAAATATAATAATTGGCAATGAGAAATCTTTAAATCCTTCCGTTATCACGTTTATGTTGGAGGATCAATTAGGAATAAAAATATTTAGGATTCCTCCGTATACTAGTACAGTAAACGGTCAGGTAGAACGCTTCCACTTCACATCAATGTTGCAAAAATTGGTACAATTGTATTTTTTTTTTTGGTACAATTTCAGACTCAGAAGTATAATAGTACACCAATTACTCATTTGGTACAATTTACGAACTTTCGCAGTTTATTTTTTTTATGGAATTTCCATAGTTTATCGGTTATCATATTTATTATCACTTCTTTGTGATTTAGTTCTTGAATTTGCCTGTTTATTTTCAAACAACTGCAACCAGGAATGGGAAAGTTTGTACTTTTTTTTACACTATTTGTAAGTTAAAACGAAAATAGCACCCCAATGACTATTTTAGCACTATTTCAAAATTCCACATTCGTAATAAATGTAATAAAGCCAAAGATAGGAAGATACTGTTTCCACTGTCTCTAATCTAATCCAAAAGAAGAATTTGATGAAGTCATCTAATTCGTGCTAGTACAATAAAAAAAGAGTAAACAAGCAAAAAGAGTATCATAAATAATACTCTTAGATTTAGTTCTCAACTAATAGTCTTTTGTCTACCTTTTAAAATTAAAATTGTTAAATTTATTTATAGTACTTCGAACAAATAAGTTTGCAGTGCCTTTTGGTTAAGTTTTTTGGATACATAAAATATATGTATGTATGTATAAAATAAAATTAAAAAAAAATAGTACAAGTGGATTGCAAAAAGTACACTTTTTCATGAAAGTTAAAACAATTTGAAAATCTTATTTCTCATCCCTGCTCCACATTGACGGAAATCATGAGATGCCTTCACGCTGAAAAGATTTACGACTCTTTGGAGGAGCTGTGAAATAATTCTCTTTATAAATATAATCATACCGTGCACTTCACTACTCGAAGAAAACCGATAGAAGTATTTTTCGGATGAAGAGTTTACATTGAACCAATGGTCAAGATGACGATAGACTATCAATTACAAAGAGAATAGCAAAGAAACAAGATATGGACCTTAAGACGCATAATAAACACAGAACTGAAATGAAAAGCTATAAGCCAGTTGACATTGTATTTGTGAAGGTAATAGAAGATTGATAATTTGGAGGAAATTCGTGATTGGAATAAATGCAAACATTTTTACACTCCAATTACGGAATATTTGTTCTATTGATGCGTAGGAATATGTAAAAGTGTGATGATAAAACAGACGGATGGATGATTGCTTGGTTGGTTGGTTAGTTGCATACCTAAAATTGCGGATACGGATATTTACGTGCATGCATTTAATTTTTTGTTTTAGATACATTTAACTTGTACAAGTAGACGGACGGACAGATAACAGCGGCTTCAATGCATTCATTCGTTTGAACAGTCATTCATGTCATTCATGTCAATTTGAAATAAATTTTGTTTTTTTTTTTGTTTTATAAACAAAGTTGCTTTTTTAATTTTTTCAGCCTTTTTTTTGTGTAACATTTCTGTTTTGTACGGCTTTCAGTTTAGTTTTATTTTCGGCTGTTTTTAGCATATAAGTGTGAAGTTTTTTTTTAGTTTTTTAAATTTATCTTTGTTTAATGTGACTTGACTGACTTTCCATTATCAATGGCAAAACAACAAAAAATTTTTTAATACACATTCACATAAAAATGCATCTTTGCAAGTTTTGCATATAAAAATTTCGAGCCATAAATTATAGACGATCATGTATGTACATGTACAATTGTCTGTCTATCTGCTAGAATTTTCGAATTTTATTCTTATCTGTTGTCAAAGTCAAACAAGAAATTTTGAAATTTTTTTAGATGAGTTTTCTTTCAGGTCAGAAATGTGTGTCAAAATATTATTTCAAAGCACCGCAGGAATCTAATATTACCACACTACTACTGATAGAATATTCTTTGTATCTGTTGTGACTTCAAGATTTCCGATTAAAGAAATGTTTTTATCAAAGTGGAATTTTATGAAATGCGATTTATAAAACACGATTAACGATGCAATATGTCAAAGTTTTTGAAGCACATAATTTAGAAAACACGATTAACGATGCAATATGTCAAAGTTTTTGAAGCATATATATCGCAATGATTTAATACATGGGCTGAAAAGTCCCAGGCCTAATAATGAACACACTTTGTTTTTGTTCAAAATAAGCTTTATTCCGCGATTTTTCCAATTTAGGCCTCTTCGTAATCTTTGTAGTGGGATTCATAGGTTAAAAATTAAAAAAAATATTTGCTTAATAGAAATAGAAACAGTCCACGTTCAGTCCACAGAAGCCAAATTTGTTATTCATTCAACATGAAAGTTGGAATTTAAAGGGGGAAGAGTTAACTCTTAAAATATTCACTCCGTGAATACCCCTATTTTTTTATACTTTATTCTTACCTGTTTGCACATTTTAGTGCACTTGTTGTTTAGGTGTTTTATTGACTTCCTGTCCCTAATGTAAAGTGACCCTAGCATAAGAAATGTTGCAATACTAAATTATAAAGAAAACTAAAAACTAATTTGTAAAGTGCTGACATCATGTCTGCATTTATTTTATTTTATCTTATACTATTTTTAATGAACTATGTATGTGATATTAATATTTTACTTTTATAATAAAATTTTTGACTGCGATGGATTAAATCGCTGATACATTGGCAAACATCACGTATGTATGCGTGAGAAGTAAAAAAATAGGCACACGCATACTTTGTGTTAGTTCTCCATGCATGCAATTGGCTACTTTTATTTTTCACTCATACATGCACGAGGTTTGCAAGCAAATGTTTGCAAATATATACTTTTTCTCTCTTAGAAAATCTGATTTTATGGGTAATAATAAAGAATGAAAGAATGAATGAAGAATTTCTTTCCACAAGTAATATTTATTAACTTTAAAAATGTAATAAAACAAAAACGGTTTGAAATTTCGCCAAATGTATTCTTTTGTTGTGAAGTACAATTGTTCTGGTTAGAAATGAAATATTATTTCATTCAGATGGCTGCCGTGGCTGGCCTCAGTGTACCTCATTCGATCGGAAAAATTTTCAAGAACTTTAATGAGTGACATCACCATTTCGGCTAATCACATCAATACCATGCGGGCACAAAAAAGTCGGTTATAATGGTACGATAGGTGTCTCCATTGACCGTAATGGCTGCGCCGTCCTAATTAGCAATTTTGCTTTTTAACGGTCCCACCAAAATGAAAATGAGCTTCATCCGAAAAAACGATTTTTTTTTGGCAAAATCGATGTCATCGTGCAGTTTCTCGTTGGCCCATATAGCGAAGCGAAAACGGAGCGAATGGTCTTGCGGCTTCAACTCTTGAACCAATTGAACTTTGTATGTCATCATACCGAGATCTTTTCGCAAAATTCGACGTTAACTGGTGCATGAAATGTTCAATTCTTGATAACGATGACGATTTAATGTTGATGGACTGTCACGCACACTATCAGTCACAGTATCGATATTTTCGGGTGTACGCACTGTACGAGCACGCTTATGTCTTGGCGCATCAACAATGAAACCAGTTTTGCGAACGAAATTTTGTACGACATTTTCGTGGAATTTCCGACCAATTGTCTTTGTTTCGGAAATAAATTTCCAATAAATCCCAACGTTCCTCAATCGTAAATCGATTCATTTCGTTCAGTGGAGATAATATACTGAATTTTGTGACAGAATAAAATGACATAAATATTGCCAAATTCGAAATTACCGCTGAGTAAATTTAAGCCGATAGATGGTCCACCCGATATTAATAATAAAATTTCATACATACAATTTGTGCCACTTAGATTAATTAAAGGGTATCTTCAAGTATGTAGTTATGCAGTATAAATTGTCGTCCACTTGTTGCTTGTTCGCTTGCCAAAGGTGAAATGTACAATTATAAAGGTTGAAAATTAAATTTCCACTAACAACACTGGAATATTCTAAGAGTATTTCCATTACATGGACGGTAACTTATTTAGCACTACTACGATTATTTAAGTTAAAGTAAAAATTCAAATGGTATAATGGTATGAATTATTAAAAGTACAATATAATCAAATAATTTTAAAAATCATAAATCTAAAAAGAAATTCATTATTATAAGTTCAAATATAATAAAATAGGCAATGAAATACAATGATAAAGTGATGTGTCCAACTTAGCTTGGACATGGCGCCGACCTTGCTATTAAGCAACTGTTGACATCTCCCCATTCATGCACAGCACTTGTGTTATCGACCGAATAGCCTCGATTAAAACCCTCGTAGCTGAGGTTGCAGGCGGTATAGTGTTTTGGCTAGCTGGTGTCGCTAGAGTTGATGCCTTGGCCTTTGATGTTGTTGCCTTTTTTTTCTTTTCAAATCATGCCTTCTGGCCAAACAATCTATACAATAACGTATGCGATTTAAGTGTCTTTCCTTTTCGCTTAAGCTCAATTTCAAAAATTTTCTGCAAATGTCTTAATGAATGGGATTCATTGCACAAATCGCATTTGTATATATTCGCGTTGGTATATCGATGTTGCTTTCGGTTTGTCAACGTAGATGGCCTGCGGACATACTGGTTAGACCGTTTTGGAAAACAAAAAATTATTAGTTTGAGTACACATCAACTAAGTAAGAGATTTGTGTCTGAATTGTAATGAGTGGCTGAAATATTTATGTAAATAGAGTAATCGAGATAACAGATAGTTCAAGTACAACCCACATTTAATTTAGTTTATTTTGCCTTTTTCTTTATGTGTTTTTTAATAACAATATTGTTTTTTAATTTAATATTTCCATCAAGGATGAAAATATAAGGAATAATCTAGTGAGTTACGGTACTTAAATTTCGTTTTTGGCTTTAACCGTATTCAATTTGATTAATATTTTTTTATTATATCTTCATTTGAGGAAGAGAAAACAACTTGTATTTAGAAAAAACAAATATTTTGTATAATTAACAATCCTTTTCTCAAGGTAACTATTTGAAATTTAATAAAAAGAAATATATTCTCACTATTTAATATAAAATATATTAAACATTTGGTCCTTCGAACCGGATAAGACTTCAGGAAGAAAAATTCAGTAAACTTCAACGCCCTTCACGAGGATTCTTATCATTATATATCTACAAATATTACAGGGTTAGTAATTTAGTAATAATTTCAGTGCAATTTATGTGAATATAACATACGTAAAAGTGCGTGGGCTATTTCTATTTATTTGGAGATAAACACGCACATAAAAAACACAAGTGCGCTATTGGGAATGATCGCGGTCGTTTAATTACTTACGTTTTGAGATTTGTGCCGGTTTGCTACTAATTTAATCAAAGTTGTAGCTGTTTACTCGTTCGGACGGCCGTAATGACGTATTAAATACATATATATATAAATACTTTTCAATAGGTATATTATTATATTTTCGGTGATCTTTTGGAATAAATTGCTGTAGAATTTTGTTAAACGCGAGCGATAAAAATTTTGATTTTGTTGTTTATTGTTTTTCGATTTGTCGGGCAAGTGTTAAATATTTATTATTATTAGTGTATACACATATACATATATCTTATATATTGCCCACATATACATACATATATTTATTTACCAATTCTTCTTGTATGAGAAACGTTCCAAAATATATCAAAGTTTAAATTTGAATTCAATTCTTTATTTAAATTTCTTTAGCAGCAAGGCTGTGTATCGTATAACAATGCGGCAAAGGAGTACGAATAATGTTTTTTTATTTTTTATTTGATCTTATTAATAAGAAAACCAGTCAGTTTCTATGCTTCAAATATTCTTTTAATATTTGTAATAACGTGTAAATTATTTTAAGTAAGAAAATTAACCGTTAAAGATAATATACATAAGTATATAAAAATTAATATTCTTAATGTATCAATCAATACAGCATCCATACTTAAACATAATTATGATCAACAAGATTTACCAGAAAGAGAGAAGTTAATTACGATGTTTAATGTTAAACGATTATGTCAAATTGCTTATTTCTGTACATCATAGCTGACTGAGAATTGTCTACAGCGTATATGTGTATTAATAAAAAAGTGAGGGTATAAATAATAAGCTATTATTAAACCCTAGTAGGAAATTTTAATGATTAACATAATATGTATATAAATATGTATATGCTGTTTATTTAATCCTCCAACATAGTCCCCCTATGAAGAAAGTTTGTTCTTCATTCAGGCATGGATCTTAGCTTGTTAAAATCTTCATCTGATGGTAAAAATTAAATCTTTGATACAGGCCTTTGAAATAATTTGTCACGTGACCTTAAGGTGACAACTCTAACAATACCGTCTGCTCCAGGATGAACATCCTCTATACGTGCCAGCGGCCACATTCCAGGAGGACAACGTTCCTCGAAAATTATGGCTAGATCTCCTTCTTCAGCATTTTTTAGTGGTTTCAGCCATTTTGGTCTAGATTGAAGGCGACCATTCCTTTCGCCACCTTTGCCAAAAGTGTTGTTTCAATTTTTCAATTGTCTTCCATCTTGGTAGATGATCAATATTGCAATCAATTAGGTCTTCATCCGGTAAACAGTATAATACTTCTCCTTTCGAAAAGTGCGATGGTGTTAGAGCATTTGAATCAGTTGGATCATTACTTAATGCGCACAAGGGTCTTGAATTCAAACAGCTCTCAATTTGAGCTAGTAGAGTGCATATTTCTTCGTAAGTTAATACCTTTGTGTCCAATAACCGTTTGAGGTGGTACTTGGTTGATTTAACACCGGCCTCCCAAAGGCCAACAAAGTTAGGGGTAGCTGGAGGTATAAAATGCCATGTCGTGCCATTATTTGCTAAAATTTGTAATAGTTCTTCTAGTAGCGATGCTTTCTTACGGTTATATACAATTTGCAACTCTGCTTGCACCAATAAAGTTTATACCACAGTGAGAGTTTAAGTCTGTGCAACAGCCACGACGTGCAGTAAATCTTCTAAATGTTGTCATAAATACGTCAGTTGAGAGACTGGTGACAGTTTCCATGTGCAGAGCCTTGGTCACCATACAAACAAAGAGGCATATATAACCCTTCGTAAAAACTGAATTTCGAGCAGTTGACTGTTTAATTGTAATTAGTCCTACGTAGTCGGCCCCAGGACGAGAAGGTGTTAAAGGTGAGCTAGGAAGATTGCCCATCATTTGCTGTGAAGCCTTGGCATTGTATTTAAAACATTTAATGCAGCAATGTATGACCTGTTTTGCTATATTTCGACCATAAAGAATCCAAAACCTTCTTAAAACAAAGGACTGCATATGTAAGAGAGAGCCATGTAGGGTTTTTGTATGTGCGTCTGTAAATATAAGAATGATAAAGGATTCTGTTTTTTAATAGGGTGTTTTAAGGAATAAGGCAAATTTTAGCTTTGTGGTCTTCCACCCACTCTTAGTATATTGTTCGAATCAATAAATGGGCATAATCGTGCAAGATGATTGTTTGCAGATAATTTTTCGAACTTGTGCAATTCCT
This sequence comes from Wohlfahrtia magnifica, assembly GCA_023159175.1. Classification (NCBI taxonomy): domain Eukaryota; kingdom Metazoa; phylum Arthropoda; class Insecta; order Diptera; family Sarcophagidae; genus Wohlfahrtia; species Wohlfahrtia magnifica. Next base: position 42,534 of record JAKWBJ010000449.1, on the reverse strand, counting down.
GTATTTAGGCAGAAAATCAATTAATTGAGAAATTTTAACAAGTTTCTTAAGTTCTTTTGCGGTAAGGAAACTGGTCATCTTACATTTATCTATTGCTTGATTTTGTTTGCGTTGTTTTGTAGCTAAGATATTGTTTTTAAATCTGAGAATCAGTGCTGTTATTCTTATTAGTTTTTCCAGGGGTGAATAAATTTGGAAAATACAGGCATATTTATAGTCGCTATTTTTTGTAATTGTGGAAGTATTAATGGATAAATAGGATTTCGATTTTTCTTCTTCTATATCATATCTAAATGATGGTTGTATTGGCCAGAACTCGAAGCTTTTGTTAAGCTATTCGGGCCCACTCCACCATAACTCATATTTAACTAGTTCACCGGAACTAACACCTCTGGATGCACAATCGGCAGGATTATAACTGGATGATACATATTTCCACTGCTTAGGATTGGAGAATTTTTGGATATCAGGAACTCTCTTTCCGACGTTAACAGTCCATTTTAAAGATTGGTCTCGAATTCAGCAGAGAACTGTTGTGTTGTTAGTGCAAAATGTTATGGTATCGATTTTATTTTCCAGCCGTAATTGAATTTTATTGACTAATTTAACAAGAAGATGTGCGCCACATAACTCAAGTATGGCTATTGATAATATTTTTAAAGGGCTTACTTTTGTCTTAGATTGTAAGAGATTAACCATAGAGCTTCCGATTCCGATTAACTACCGCCGTAAATGCCGATCTTGATGCATCACTAAATCCATGTTATTCTAGTTTAGTTGTTTTATTAAAAACTTAATTACTAAATTATTGGGAAGGGGATCATCCCAGTCCAATCCTAACAACCACAACCTTTGCAGCATTATTTTTGCTTTAATTTTAGCTAGAGATAGCCATCCCAAAGGATCGTATAATTTTGCTGCATTAGAAAGTATACTTCTTTTAGTTATATCTTTGCTTTTCTCGAAATTTATCTTAAAACAATAGGAATCTAATCTTATATTCCACTCCAAACGCTGTATGTTTCACCAATTTCGTAAACTTCTTTAATTTCCCTTAGTTCAATGGGTACAGTATTCAGTAGATCGCTGCTATTTGAGATCCATTTACGATGCGTAAGTCCACCCCTTTCCAACAGTTCAGATAGTTGCTGTTGCAACTCAATTGCCTCATCGCAATTGTCTACACCAGAAATAACGTCGTCAACGTAAGTGTCTGATATAAGAACTTTACTTGCCTTGGAGTACTTAGTTTTTTCATCCTCTGCTAATTGGTGAAGAATATTTGTTAATACTTCTGATTGTCATCTATTACCTTTATTTGACGAAACATCTTTTCCACATCGGATTTAAAGCCAATTTTAAAACATCCCCAATGCGCTATTGTACTAGCCAAGTCACTTTGAAGAGCGGGTCCTGCAGCCAATTCGTCATTCAATGAGGGTTGTAAGCGATTTCTACTACTTCCATCAAATACAACTCTTCGTTTAGTAGTTGAGCTGCTTTTCCTCCAAACAACATAATGTGGGAAAAAATAACAGCCTTTTTTTCTAAATTTTGAGGGTATACACCAATCATATTCACTCATAAATTTATAATAAGCTTCACCAAATTTAGTATTCAATTTACATTTTGATTCTATATCTTTATTTAGTTTGTCTTTGTCTTTAATAATATTTTTAAAAGGTAGGGCAACTGTATAGCGACCATCACTACTACAAGTAGTAGTAGTTTTGAAATATTTTTCACAGAGTTCTTCCTCTTCCGTCAATGCTCTCTCCTCTAGCAGTTCTTCTTGTAGCCAGAAGGCCTTTAATTGTTCATCTAAGGAACAAATGTTTACATTAATTGTATTACCGTGAACAAATTTTGAAGTTGGCCCAGATACAAGCCAACCAAAATGGGTATTTTGCAAGAAGATACTATTTTCCAATTTCTTTTGTTCTAATAAAGTTATGTCTCCGTAGATATCACCTCCAAGTAATATATCTATTTCTCCAGGATTTAGAAATTCTGAGTCGGCTAACTGAAAATCACAAATACTTTGTAGCTTGCTTTCATTTGTTTGTACAGGTTGGTATCGTGTTATAGAAGGTATAACCAGCGGGCTGCATTTCAATTGCAAATCAGATTTAGTTTTAGAGCATAGTAGTTTTACATATTTACGAATAATAATTGTTTTATTTTTACCGAAACCGTTAATTTGTTATGCTTTAAATAACGGTACTTTAAATGTTTGCACAGCATCTTCTGTAATAAGAGTGGCTTGAGCGCATGGATCTAATAACCCACTAAGAGTGACAGTATTAAACCCTTTTATTATTAACCCGTACTGTAGCCAACAAGACTTGAGGTTTTGCAAGTGTTCCGAAATTAACTGCAATGCTTTCAGAACAATTAACAACGTTTTGAGTCTTAGTCAATGTTTGACTCACAGAAACAGATGGTTTGAAAATGCTATGAATTGTCGTGTGGTGTTTTTGTTGGAACCTCTGACACCGAGAGGTAGAACTACAGTCTCGAGCAAAATGACCAATATTCAAGCAGTTATGGCATATTTTCTTGGATTTAATAAGTTTGCGTTTTTCGATTGAAGGCAGAAATATAAACTTAAAACATATATACAAAAAATGGCGTTTATTGCAACATGGACAATTCCCATCACTATTTGTTACAGACAAATGTATATTCTTGCGAAAATTAGGTTTTCTATTTGGTTGAAATTTCATACGTGATGTCAATTGAGTTTTGGGTTCTGCATTAGATTGAAGCGTCCTAAACGAAGTTTCTTAGATTGAAACGAGTTCATTCATAGTTGGAATTTCAACTGATGTTTTAAGGGACTGTTCCCATTCCTTTCTGGTCCGCATATCAAAGCGTTTGACGGTCATGTGAATTATAATAGCGTCATATGTCTTCTTTGAGACGCCTAAAGTATTTAATAGAGCTAAGCAATTTCTAGTGGTGTCCAAAATATTCTGTATACTTTCGTCAGTACCATTAGAATTAGAAATCAAAAAAAGTCTTGACAACACCGTGTCTACGATTTTCTGCGATTGTCATATCGTTTATTAAGAGCTTCCTATGCTAGCTGGTAGTTTTCCTCTGAGGCCGGATATTCATTGACGATGTCTACTGGTGTTCCAGAGCATGAACTTTTAGAAAAATAATATATTTGAATTTTTGACAGAGAAGCACTATTGTGAATCAATTAGAGGAACATGTCTCTATATGATATCCAAGCCAAGTAGTCACCTGAGAGGTTGGGTTTGTTAATTTTTGGCAATCGTGCCTTAGCAGGAATTGTTATATTTTGTCTAGATGATGAAGCATGGAAAGTGCTAGAATGGAATATAGGCGACTGAGGTTGCTGCGATTCAGCCAGAATGTGTAACAGTTTTCCTTTAAACATTTGAAAAGCATCTTGAAATTGTACGAAAATTTCCTCGTTCAGATATGGAACTTCATCAGACCGAATAGACTTTTGACGAAGTATATTAATAACCTGGTAGTGTGTGTCAGTAAATTGTTGATATAGAGCTTCTACAGTTTCCAAAACGCTTTGAACATAGCGTGTTTTTTGCTCCCTTCTCTTACCTTCAAACCATTCAGATGTTCGAATTAAATAAGATAACAATCCACGGTGGTCTTCAATAATATATGCGATGTCTTCCATTTTAAATCAATATGCAGAACATATACAAATTTTCATATCTAATATTATAATTCTCAGATCTCTTGTAAATTCAATTACAAAATCAAGCAAAAAAAATATAACGCTGATTTGTTACTTACGGTTTTAATAGAAAAAATAAAATTACAGACAAATAATGAATTTTTATTCCAAGTTGTATCCAGAAATTTTCAATGTTCCAAGTGGCCACTTTTTTATAGTTGATTGTAAGCAAATTTAATGTTAAGGCTCAGGCGTTTCCATATTCAGTTTTCAATAAATGAGAATTATTCCCAGGTTTCGGCACCAATGTTTTAATGTATGAGCAACGTCAAAAAAAAAATATCAAAGTTTAAATTTGAATTCAATTCTTTATCTAAATTTTTTTTAGCAGCAAGGCTGTGTATCGTATAACAATGCAGCAAGGCAGTACGAATAATAATGTTTCTTTATTTGATATTTTTAACAAGAAAACCAGTCAGTTTCTATGCTAAAAATATTTTTTTAATATTTGTAATAATGTGTAAATTATTTTAAGTGTGTTAAAAGTGTGCTGACAAAGGAAAAACGTATTTGTAAAAAAATTGTTAAAAACTAAAAAAATTTTATTCAAAAAGAGTAGTTACTAGGGAAATCAATTGTTCGACTTTTTTCAAAAACCGGTTTTCAAATAATTCGAAAAGTAGCGATTTAAAAAAACCGATTTTCGGTTAATAATTATATAAATAACCGGTTAACCGGTTCTTTTATCTAAATATAATTTTTCTTAATTTTTGAAGCGCAGAGCTGGACCGCGTCGTCTTAAAAGTAAGCAGACCCTGACGGAGAGCTGAAAATTAAACACCACTGGGAATAATTGTAACAAACCTTATAAAAACAATGCCAAAACGGTGTGCGGAGGCCATAAAAAACAGACTATATTACTCAAAGTACTGAAAGTTGCTTTAGTTTCGAACAGCTACTCAAGGAGCTAATTTCGTTTTTGTTTTGTTACTTGGTAGAGAATGGAATTAAAGATTTGTTATTATAGTAATAATTTAGATGCTAAGATAACAAGAATTAAATGTTTTACTTTGAATAAATCTATTAGTAATATACGAGCATTGTATGTATGCTTTCAATATGCCTAATTGATCATCCATATATAAAAATCAATATTTATTTACAGAAGATGAGAAAAAGTTATTGTTGCTAAAGTGTGCATATCTTTTCGATCTACTTTGATTTTCACGTTCTTTGTGAGACATTCAAGGTTGTCATATATACAAAAATAATAACTAAATTCATACATATACTCGTAGTTAAACAAAGAGCATATTTGGAATAAAAAATATACAAACGTATAAAAATTATACATATTTAAATTAACCGGTTATTCGTGTTAAATAAGTCGGTTTATTCGGTTTTCGAAAAATTAAGATTTTGCAAACGTTCATAGCTATATTTTGAATGCACACGAAATAAGCTGTGAGCCACTGTATATGTATGTATATGCTGTTTATTAAATTCTCCAACACTACTTCTTATTCGTGTGTGAGTCACCCTACGGTCGGTTTGTTAGACTTAAAATTTTTTTATTTTATTTACTTATTAATCGTAAATTCAATACAGCAAGAACATGTCATATTTTATAGTATTGTTTAGTTAATTGTCACATATATATATTATATATATATATATATATATATATATATATATATATATATATATATATATATATGTGTGTGTGTATATATATGTATATTTGGCGGACCCTTTATATATATATAATTATAAATGTAAAAGTTAATAAATTAAATTTAGAAGATTTTTCAGTCCATTTGCAGATGCCCATAAGTAAATTTGATGCAAATCCTGATTTATTAAGCGTATACAATCAGGCGCGTCATCCACACCACATCTAATGTATAGCTGCACATCATCTTTTATGAGGTCAAAATCGTAAGATATAAACAACAAATCATGTCGGGGAAACATTGGTGCAGACAGCTGATCAAAGAGTAACGAGCGAAACGTGTTATTAGTGAAGCAAAGGTCAAGTAAAGTGCTGGACGTAGACGTAAAATGGGTAGTATTTCCACTGTTTGCCAGTTGTAGATTCGTCCATTTTATTGTTTAAACTTTGAGCGTTAATGTGACATTTCTTAAGCCCAAAATCATTTTCAGAAAGAATACCAATCATGGTTTTTAGATTTTCCCTAGAGCCAACCCTCGTATCATTAAAATTCATCACCATTGAATAAAACAATTTTCCTAACAATGCAAGAATAAACCGAGATCTCAAAAATCGCAATATGTGATACGATTAAAATACAAAAATAAATATAAATAAATATTCTGCAAATAATACATAACTTTAATAGAAAAAAATTAAAATATAGAAATTGTCCGCATTACATTATTGTCAAATATCAGGTCAATTATTGTCAGGTCGAAAAAACCGGTCAAGTGCATGAGATTCTCCAATCAGCTTTGGTTCATCACTCTACAAAGTTTTTATGTATACCAATCCTCGGTGAGTAAATGCTGAAGATATTAACTTATTCTTTTTTAAAGGATGAGCCCGGAGAAATATGTTGTGATTATCAGGGGTAAGGTTTTTGTTTACAAAGAATGATGTTTGGCTATTAAACCCAATTAGATTAAAAACAAAATACTCTCATTTTTCTTTAGTATGACTTTTTATTGACTTTAGAACATAATTTCTGTCGTATGGCCTTGAAAATTTTATTGTAATAGGGGCATATTATACTCTATTAATGTTCATATTTTTATTCATATTGTAATTTTCCTTTTTCATCTTTATCCGATAAATTTCCTGTACAGTTGGGGGATCAATTTAAATTGCTACAGAGATTTTTCTGTATATTTCTGAAAGATCCCCGTTATCATACTGAGGAACACCGTTGACACGCAATTCATCTGATACTGTAGAAATCGCTTTGTTTCTAACATACTTCTTCAGAGTCTCAATCTCGTTTTCTTTTTCATTATTCGTCTCAGATTGTGCTATTTATTTTTCCGAAGCTATATTTTTTATATGTTGTATATCTATTTCAAGAACAGATACTCTTTCAAATAAATTGTTCAACTTTCTCATCGCAATGGTTAATCTCTCGTTAATCTCAGTTAAGAGGCGTTCTTCATAATCACGGAGCAATGTTTGCAGTCAATCACTTAATTTTTCAAACCATTTATCCATCACTTGTATAACTTCAATGGAGAGTTTGCATTAAGAAGATAAAAAGATTCGCACTCTGTACCACGATGCATTTTGGGTGTGTTATTAATAAGAGAAAATTGGTTGATTTCTCTTATTTTTTTTGCGTGGGAGAGTTTGCTTTATCCATAATATTTAAAACAGGTATATTTTGTTGTTGTTTACTTAGATCTACTTTTGTTGATATTTTTGTTTTGGTCTCGTATTTTATATTTATGCATCCAGTTAAAATTTAAAATTTTTGTTTTGTTCTTATCGTTTTTTGTTTTGTTCACCGTTTTGTATATTATTGTTTTTGTTCTTTGAATATGTTTTTTTTTTGTTTAATATTAAAAAACGTTTTTGTTGTAATAAAAACACCTTTTTTTAATTTATATATAAATATAACTATCAATAATAATAATCAGAGCGGAGCTAAAAAAACACGTCTGTCCAACAAGACTGTTACTTTGTTACAGTATATATATATATTATTATATTATATATATTATATTATATTTATTAATATAATTCTTTTTTTGAAAATTTTTCGGCTTTGTGTTTGATTTTTATTTGTGTTGAGCATTACTTTTGAGTTTGACAGAATGCCTTCAACGTCAATGGATAAGTTTATATGCACTTCAAATGCCTTAGTGAAATTCGACGTTAATTTCGATCGCAAACGCGAGGATAGTGCAAATTTATTTGTACTTGAAATTTTAAATAGGGAATTAGAGCAGCGTTGGTTTAAAGTAGGAAGAGCCTATGAAAATTGCCTGGATTGTATTGAAAAATCTGGTAAGGCAAAACCCGAGGACGTCGAAGTGGCAGAGTCGAAATACACTTCGTCTATGTACACATTATGAGTGTGCAAGAGTGCAACTTAAAGTTTTGTTAAAACAAAACTATGAATATAAATGCGAGAATGAGTGTAACAAATATTGTATGGTTTTGCTACTGCATACACACCATACTCTTAAAAGCATAAACAGTTGTTTATTGTATTGCATTGAGTATGTTATAGATTTTTTTCTCGCTCTCAAGTAACTGGTGTAACCATGAGTATTTTTAAAATATTATTGGTGAAGGAAATATACAAGCAAAGACTGTAAATATATAAAGATGTTGCACTCAGTACATATGAATTGAAAAAAATTGAGCTTATGATGAGGTTGGTAAGTAAAAAGGGAATGCAAAAAATTCGTGCTTATACTAAAACATGCAACTGTTCGTACTTATTGTGTCAATTTTCAGTTAATTTAGTCATTAAGCGATTTGTATAACTACAATTTCACATTGCTCTAATATATAATATTTCCAACTTATCTCTTCTGTTTCACAAGCAAGTATTGAATGACGAAAAAATCTATTTGATTTTCTTATTAAAAAATCGTCTTTTTTGGGTTTTCCAACCATAAAAATAAAATACATAACATACTATATGTTCTTATTATTCAAATATTATATTTATAGCCATAAAAAACCTTTGCCAAAGTCCGGAAAATGCGAGTCTGCTACTTGATAATGAAGTGCATAATGCAGTACAAAAAAAAAAAAAAAAAAAAAAAAAAAAAAACAGCAAATATCTTTTGTGTGCGATTTTCTCAACCACAAAAATTTCCATATTATTAGGATGTTTTTTAATAAACCATGAACCATAAAAAATTAATTCTTTTCTTGTTAATGCTTGGGTAAAGTCCGCAAAATACACCTGTTATGTCTAACTGAGAAATATAACGTTATAAAAGAGTATCATTTAGATCAATTAATAGCAGTTCTTAAACCTTTCATGGATGCCTTAAAAGAACTTGAAGTTAGTTCCTATCAAAGAATTCATCCACGTGTACGTAACTTAAAAGCCATATGTAATACTACCAATAAGGATGAACCTAGTTTTATATCAGAATTAAAAAAAAATAATTACGCAACGCTTTAATTTCCTTAGTAGACAGCAATATCGAAACTTATCATAAATTAGCAATATTTTTATTTTCTCTGGCTAATCAGCTTACTCAATTTAGTTTAGAGGAACAAACAGATGTAATAACCAAGTGCAAAACTTTGTTGCTTCTTTATTTAACTGACGTTACTATTTCTAATTCAAACATTAAAACAACCTCATCAAAAATATATACATTATTTGAAAATTATGTACAGCCAATAGAAGGAGCTAATTCTAACCGGTCTATTACTGAAAATGAAATAAGTAAAAATACTAATGCACCCCTAAAAAATGATTTTAATGTTTTGAAATGTGACAGGATAGGAAAAATGAATTTCCAATCTTACACAAGCTGAGCTGCAGAATATTCGCTAACCAACTTCTAGCGCCCCTTCAGAAAGGATAAATTCAATTGCCCGGTCACTAATGACCGATAAACGATCAAAACTCGGATCTAATGGAAAATCATTTAATGAAATTTTTTTCGTGAACGTAAATTCAAAAAACTAATTGTTAATTAAAATTCAAAACACCGTACATACATAACTAACAAAAAAATTATGTTTTTACGTACATATATAGATACATACATATGTGTCATTTTTAATTTAATTCTTATTTTTATTTATAGTTTTGGTTGTATAATACCTAGTATACTTAAGTTTAAAAGATTGAATTGTTTTTGCTACCTCAAAAATTGTTAAGTTTACCTGAATTAATAAACAAAAAAGATTTTTATGGTACAATTTTTATAAATCATACATCCGAATTTTTATTTGCATCGTACAATAAGTTATTTATTGTATTCCATCGTTATCTATTGGTATTTGTTTGTGCGAAATATAGGAAAACAAAAATGTTACTCTCATTCTCTCTTTATCCACTCACACCCAAACTGATACAAATTATAACAATACCAACTTATAACAGAAACGTTTAACCACTCATCAATACGCAATCACTTCAGTTAACACAGAAACTTGTACAAGCAGTTGTAACTGTGCACGTCTTTAGTACACATATTCAGAATGCTCGGCGAGGATCAAAAGGAAAATGGAGGAGTAAAAGTCCAAAGTGCAACCAATTGCTGAGACGAGTCTACAAGTGAATGAAAATTATTGCCATAACTTACCGCTGCCCCCCTGTGACACGGATGTTTTTGATGCCAATTATTTTTCTTTAGTAATGTTGAGCGGTTGAGTAATTTAGTAAAGAAGGCTGGGAAAGAGGCTAGGGAGATAGTTTCGAAATTGTCTTCGACCAATGATAGTTTAGATATCGCTTGGAATCTTTTAAAGGATACTTTCAAGAATCCACGAATGTTGGTTAACAACTAACTTAAGAATTTATTTGGGTTAGCTACGTTGACTAAGGATACAAGCGCAGGTCTAAGGATTCTACAACGTGGAATCAATTGATTTTTGGCCGCGATGTCTGCTTATAAAATCTCAACATCGAATTGGGATCCTATTATTGTTTTTTCTTGTATTCAGCTCTTACCAGAGCAGACAGTGTCTACTGAGAACAAGGCGTTAAGGATAAAACATCATTGCCCCAATGGAAAGATTTGGATTGATTTCTAACGGAACGAATTCAAACTTTGGATTGTATACGCGACCTCAAGGGGTCAAATATTGGCTAAAAAGAAGGTGATACGGACGCATGTTTCGAATACTTCGTTGGCATCTAAGTCCACTTTGTGTCCGGACCAAAATCATCTATTAAGATTTTTCAATCGTTTTCAGTAGATGCCTATTTCTGAAGGATTTTCAGCGATTAAAAGATATCATTGTTGTGTTAATTGTCTTTTGAGGCAACACGAAGTTAGGGATTATCGTAGCAGTTATAATTGCTTAATGTGCAATAGGACACATCATACCTTACTTAATCGGGAGGTCTCTGAAAATAATTCTGCTAATACGACCATTCAGGACAGGAATATGTCAACGGGTCAAGTGGCTCATCCTGTGAATATTGATAATACAGGACTTTCTACATCTAGGGCTCCTAGTTTATGTGCTAATCATCAAGTTTTTCATCTTACACGGGATTGCTCCTTGTTCCTATGGATATCCATGCTTACTATTTTATGACCGGGTATAACTTATCCATCACGGGCCTTGATGATCCTTCTCCGGAAGCTTCCTTTATATCGGAACGCCTGCGAAATCAACTGCGACTTCCGTCAACTTCTACGAGTATTAGGATTTCCGGCGTCGATAGGAATGCTTCTGTTTTTTCTAGAAAAGTTTGTACAATTAAAATAGATTCTCTGATTGATGATAGTGTTGATTTGGATACATCTGCCTTTGTATTACCTTCAATTTCTGGTAGTCTTCCCTCGTTTGTTTTATCTTCGCATATCAGTGGTAAAATTCCGGACCTCAAACTTGCAGATCAGAACTTTTATAAGAATGGACCTGTTGGTATTTTATTGGAAGCTAATATATATCCAAATATTCTCTTGGGTGCGCTTAAGAGGAATATTTTTGGTTCCTTGTTAGCTCAAGATTCAGGCTTTGGATGGATCTTAACAGGACCGGTTAAGAATTCTACTGTTAATGTTTACACCAATGCCATTACCAATGCTCCAAGGAAGATAATTTAAATAGAAATGGGAGCTCGATGAAACCCCAAAGAGAAGGATTTTATCTCCTAAAGATAGAATTTGTGAGCAGAATTATAACTCTATGACACAGCGAAGTTCTAGTGGAAGGTACATCGTAACGCTTTCTTTTAAGCCAGACTTTCCTCGATCGATTAACTTGTATCTCGAAAACTAGTGCTTTACGGCAATTTTTTAGAATTGAATCATTTCTTGCGCAAACCGGACATTAGGGATATGTATGATGAGGCTGTGAGGGAATATTTGAGCTTAGGTCATATGAAACCTGTAGGTCCTTCTGACAAAGCGGTTACTTATTCGAGTTATTTGCCGCACCATCCTGTTATTAAGCTTGAAAAGAAGATCACAAACTTAGGGTAGTCTTCAATTCGTCGAATAAGACTTCGAATAGTATTTCCTTAAATGATTCCTTATTTGTAGAACCAACTTTGCAGGCCGATTTGGTAATTTTGATTCTTCGTTGGCGATTGTTTAAGTATGTTTTTGATTGTGATATCATACAAATGTATCTCCAGATCAGGGTTCATCCTTCGCAAACTCCATTTCAGCGAATTCTTTATAGAAGCTCCCCTGATAGTCAGTTGACCGAATACGAACTTCAGTCTGTGACTTTCGGTGTGAAATGCGCTCCTTATTTAGCTATTAGAACACTACTTCAATTAGCTGACGATTGCCAGGAAATTTTACGTTTATCAACGATATTTTACCGAAAGCAATGTACGTTGTCGACGTCTCAACGGTAGCACATGATGTATTCACAGCCTTGATTTCTAGAGATCAATTAGTAGCTGCGTTGTCTTTGGCCGGCTTTGAGCTTAGGAACTAAAAGGTTTGCCCACGGAACATTTAGTTGACGCGAAACTTTTAACATTCGAAGAGTCTAGCAACTCTAAAACTCTAGGGATTTTGAGGAATGCGCAATTAGGTTCTTACTTTTTTTGGGTCAGTCCTATTGAATTGAAGTCGAATTACACGAAAAGGGAAGTTTTATTCACTATTGCTAAACTTTTTGATCCAGTTGGCTGGTTAAGTCCCGTGATTTTCATGGCCAAAATTATTATGCAATGCATTTGGCAGGACAATATTGTTTGGGATGAATGCCTTCCCGCTTCTACGGAGAGGGATTGGATAAAGTTCGTTGAATGCTACGGCGGAATAAATTAAATTAGAATACCGAGATAGGTAAATTTTTCTAAGGAATCTGCTGCCGAATTGCATGTTTTTCTGATGCATCAGAAAAAGCTTACTCGGAGATGGTGTATTCGGGCAAATATCTTATTTGCTATCAACCCCACAATTCCTTGTTACATGGCCATGATAAAACATCACATTCGTTAGCATCGCGTACCCAATATCCAAAAATGAACATTGCCGTTCCAATCGTGGAGGCTGTAGCTTTGTCATCGACGGTACGAGTTAATTTGATGCTGGCCTCAAAAATCCCTGTGCGTGCAGTTTTGGATGCGTGTTGTCAACACAGTTATATTTGTGTGGAATTAGTAGCAAAATTGAACAATCCAAAGATTGAATTCGGCAGTGAACACTACCGTCGAATCGAATTAGCCTCGGTATATAATGTATCGCAACGTATTTCTTTACTTTAAGAAATGCATGCAATAAGGACTCCACCATCCTCTATTTCGGATCGGATCCTAATTTTTATCGTTCATGCGGGGTGGCATTAGTATTAAGTCCCAAAGTTATACCACAAGTTATGCAGAGCAGAATTCAATAAAGTCCGTGACTTCCACTTGTCCAGTATATCGGATGGACCATCTCGGGCGTTTCCCCCTTTAAATTAATATTAAATCAATCTTTTACGATCGCCACAAGAGCATACCACGGCTCAAATATTATAAATATACGTCTTTATATCTTGTTTAAATACAGTCCAAAGGAGTCCTTACTGGCTCATTCAACAAAATTATTTTCATCTGGAGTCCCTATTGGCTTACCTTGTATTTGATATTATTAATATTTGCAACTATTTTATGTGTTTCAAGGTGGCCGGCAATGTTTAAGCACAACTCACATTTAATTTAGTTTATTTTCCTTTTTTCCTTAAGTGTTCTTATCAAGAATGAAAATATAAGGTAAAATGTAGTGAGTTACGGTACTTAAATTTTTTTTGGCTTATAATCTTTAACCGTATTCAATTCGGGTAATATTTTTTTATTATATCTTCATTTGAGGAAGAGATTACAACTTGTATTTCAAAAAAAAAAAAATATTTTATATAATTTACAACCTTTTTTCCAAGGTAACTATTTGATATTTAATAAAAAGATATACATTCTCACTATTTAATACAAAATATTTTAATTGTGTTTTATTTTTCTGAGATTTATTTATATTGGATTTACACCTAAACAGTATGAGTTATTATAAGTATAGACAAATAGTTTTAAAATTCATAAATATAAATAGAAATTCATTATTATAAATTCAAATATAATAAAATAAGCTATGAAATACAATGATAAAATGATGTGTCCAACTTAGTTTGGACATAAAGATTGTTTGCGATGTAGATTGCAAAATAATAGATATAGTGGCGAGATCTCGAGGCTCAAAATACGACACTCGAATTTGGATCGAGTGTCAATTCCAGCAGCATTTGGAAATTAATAAAACTACTATAGAAATAAAACCAAAAAAAAAAAACAATTTGAATTCTCTTGTTCTTAGTATAATATATTTTTGTTCCACTATCCTCAGGTACAACAGAAGTCACATCATAACCCGCGAAATCGAATGCTTGAATGAACGGCTTAAATCAAACTTTCGCTCAATATTCGAAAGACTTCGGGTGGACTTAGATCCCGCAAAGAATATAGTGGTTGCCGTGGCTGTACTACATAATATAGCCAAGGTTAGTTTGCTTTAAAGCTTTATTATACAATATTTAAGTATATTTATTTATATTTCATCATTCACAGTTTTAAATGCTAGTCCTGTATATGTACCAGAATCACAAAGTTTAAATTTTAACACAGTCAACAGCGTTTCTAGTCAAACAGTTAGCAGAACAGCTTTCATAAGCGCATATTTCTAAGAATTCAAGAAATATTTACTTTTCTTCTTTATAACCTTTTAGAATTTCATGTGTGCGAAAACAAATTATATAAAAAAAATTGATTCATAAGAACTGCTTTTATTAAAACTAATAAAACAATACAAAAAACAATAAAAACAAAATTAAAAAATATTTTCCAGTAAAATCTTCTGTTATTTAATAACGAAAAAAACCTTAAATTATATATGTATAAATTACTTAAAATTATAACGGGTAGTTATTTTTAAACAGAAATGTTATGATACACAAGTGCTGTAGAACCATACAGAAAACACTGTAATGTTGTTATACCCAATCGGATAGGCGTTAACAAGGTTTTTGTTTCGTCTCACATTGTAATGATTGACTTTATACCAGAATTAAAATAAAAGCAGATATGTACATATATGCATCATACAATTTAATGGAAAACAAATTAAATTCCTTTAATTTATACACTTACCTTTTTGTTAACATTTTGTAAACGCTGTGTAGAAAAATGCCAAAGTAAAATTGTATATCATTTTTAATCATTTACTTTGACTAATTTGGAAACCCTTTAAACCCATACTGCGACTGCATAATATAGTAACTCATAAAAATTGATTTATATATAATAGTTTTGTTATCTTGACTCGGCGATGAATTCCTATTTACAAACGAGTATAAAAGTCTTGTAATGTTATTTAATTTATTTATGATATATGAAACGTGCTCTCCAAAATAATTTTTGGGTCCAAAATGACCTCAAGATATTTAACTCTTCATTCCCACTGAATAATGAGTTGTTCAAATATATATCTCTTTGTGAACTGAAGATAGCTTTTCTTTATATCTTCTGCCAGTATATCGTAACAAATGATGGCAGTGTCATCTCCGATGAAAAATCCGCGGGGAAAATGTTGTATAAAATCGGTGATAATCAAGACCCTTGAGGGCACCCTGCTGTGATTGCAATCTGCGATGAACAATTTTTCCAATGTATACTTTATAATTTCTGTTGAGTAGGAAGCTTTGGATTAGTTAGGTAATCTCCGGAGGGAAGTTCAATTGAAACATTTTATAAATGGGGACATCGTTGATTTGATATCTAAAAGTACCATGCCATTGGATTTTCCTGCATTGAAATTTTCTTTTATTTTGGATTTCATTCTAACCAAAGGATGGGAAGTATTGTGCCCTGTTCTTAAACCAAACTGTTGTGCCGGGAATACTTGTTTTTCGTTACAAAATTTTAAAAATTTTTCTTCAGTCACCTTTTCAAGAATTTTGCTTAAAAATGATAATAAGCTTATTGGCCTGTACAATAAAGGGCACGATAGCAATTTGTTTGTTTGTATCTTTAATTTTATCGTATGATATCAGAAAATCATTATTAATATTAGTGTCAGCTGGGTGTAATGAATATAATGTATTTGCAACGTTAGAAATAGTTGTATTATCAGTGAGATATTTAGAGATCGTGTGATTTGAATTGAAACATTTAGCCAACAACTCGCATTTTTCTTGAGTTGTAGAGTAACGTAACCCTTCATAATTTTTTATTGGCAAATTTTGGTAGTTTTTTTTTCAGGACTTTTAAAATTGTTTAGAAGGGGGAAGAATCTTTTTCAAGAACCTTATTCGAAACGATTCAATAATAGCATTTAATTCGCTTGTGGTGTCACAAATTAAATTTTCATCAGAGACGTTTTGTTTAATATATTGTTTAAACTGTGTCTAGTTGGCTTTACTAAAGACGAAAAATAAATGAGTGGTATTAATATTTTAACAATTAAGTGATATCAATACTGGAAAATGATCGGAGTTTAAATTGTTGCATGTAATAGGGTCGGATAATTTTCGAGAAATATTAGTCAAATAAAAGTCCAAGTTGATTGTTGGTGAGTTTCTATTGTAAGTATGTGTGTAGAATCACATGGAGCTTTAATCCAAACGTTATTTGATTCAGTTTTGCAAAAAGAACATATCCTCAACAGTTGGCACGTAAACATCCCCAAGAAAAATCACCTTCTAGTATGTAATTATCGCAACTAGTTAGCTTTGAAATGTTAGGTTCGAATTGTTGTTTCATTTCGAGCGGCAGCTTCTCCGGGAAAGTAACATGCAATTATAGATACTGGGCTTTCTTGGGTCTCCAATTGAATACCAATATTTTTCATTAATACTGTGTTTTGTATAGGAATCAATTTATGTTGTATATTTTTCTTAAAAAAGATTGCAACGAATCTACCTTTGGAATCCCTATCATTTCTATAGCAGTAATATGCATTGTTTTTGATGGAAACTTGATGAGTTAATAGTGTTTCGGATAGTAAATTAATATCTATTTGATTATCAATCATAAAATCAAGCACTCCGTCTTTCATATGTCTGGTGGCTCTAGCATTCCAGATCTTATCTGACTATTTATGGTGACAAAAACTTGCAAGCAATGCTTGGAACAACCCCTAATTGATCTAATTTAGATTTACCTACTCTTAGTTTATGTATTAGTTCGAATGGAATATTCTTGATTTCATCAAATGAAAATAAATCCCTATTAGTGGGAGGGGCACCAGTTAATGGCTATGTGTTTTTCGTTTTATGATTCAAAACAGAATGAATTCATTTTTTTAAATTTTGCATTATAATAATACAATTTATGATGGCTTAAGGTCTACACTTTTCTTGGATAAAAAAAATAAACTTAATGTATTGACTAACTCAAAGAAACAAGTATTTTATTTCACAAAACTATCTAACAACAGGTAAGTAGCATTTCTGCACCACAACACCGCAAGACTATTATGGGTATTCGCCAGCACTGCTAACTGCTCCCCCTCTTAGTGTCGGAAAGTCCATGGTTCGACCTCATTTATAATAATAATAATTATAATAATAATAATAATAATAATAATAATAATAATAATAATAATAATAATAATAATAATAATAATAATAATAATAATAATAATAATAATAATAATAATAATAATAATAATAATAATAATAATAATAATAATAATAATAATAATAATAATAATAATAATAATAATAATAATAATAATAATAATAATAATAATAATAATAATAATAATAATAATAATAATAATAATAATAATAATAATAATAATAATAATAATAATAATAATAATAATAATAATAATAATAATAATAATAATAATAATAATAATAATAATAATAATAATAATAATAATAATAATAATAATAATATAATAATAATAATAATAATAATAATAATAATAATAATAATAATAATAATAATAATAATAATAATAATAATAATAATAATAATAATAATAATAATAATAATAATAATATAATAATAATAAAATAATAATAATAATAATAATAATAATAATAATAATAATAATAATAATATAATAATAATAATAATAATAATAATAATAATAATAATAATAATAATAATAATAATAATAATAATAATAATAATAATATAATAATAATAATAATATAATAATAATAATAATAATAATAATAATAATAATAATAATAATAATAATAATAATAATAATAATAATAATAATAATAATAATAATAATAATAATAATAATAATAATAATAATAATAATAATAATAATAATAATAATAATAATAATAATAATAATAATAATAATAATAATAATAATAATAATAATAATAATAATAATAATAATAATAATAATAATAATAATAATAATAATAATAATAATAATAATAATAATAATAATAATAATATAATAATAATAATATAATAATAATAATTAATAATAATAATAATAATAATAATAATAATAATAATAATAATAATAATAATAATAATAATAATAATAATAATAATAATAATAATAATAATAATAATAATAATAATAATAATAATAATAATAATAATAATAATAATAATAATAATAATAATAATAATAATAATAATAATAATAATAATAATAAAATAATAATAATAATAATAATAATAATAATAATAATAATAATAATAATAATAATAATAATAATAATAATAATAATAATAATAATAATAATAATAATAATAATAATAATAATAATAATAATAATAATAATAATATAATAATAATAATAATAATAATAATAATAATAATAATAATAATAATAATAATAATAATAATAATAATAATAATAATAATAATAATAATAATAATAATAATAATAATAATAATAATAATAATAATAATAATAATAATAATAATAATAATAATAATAATAATAATAATAATAATAATAATAATAATAATAATAATAATAATAATAATAATAATAATAATAATAATAATAATAATAATAATAATAATAATAATAATAATAATAATAATAATAATAATAATAATAATAATAATAATAATAATAATAATAATAATAATAATAATAATAATAATAATAATAATAATAATAATAATAATAATAATAAATAATAATAATAATAATAATAATAATAATAATAATAATAATAATAATAATAATAATAATAATAATAATAATAATAATAATAATAATAATAATAATAATAATAATAATAATAATAATAATAATAATAATAATAATAATAATAATAATAATAATAATAATAATAATAATAATAATAATAATAATAATAATAATAATAATAATAATAATAATAATAATATAATAATAATAATAATAATAATAATAATAATAATAATAATAATAATAATAATAATAATAATAATAATAATAATAATAATAATAATAATAATAATAATAATAATAATAATAATAATAATAATAATAATAATAATAATAATAATAATAATAATATAATAATAATAATAATAATAATAATAATAATAATAATAATAATAATAATAATAATAATAATAATAATAATAATAATAATAATAATAATAATAATAATAATAATAATAATAATAATAATAATAATAATAATAATAATAATAATAATAATATAATAATAATAATAATAATAATAATAATAATAATAATAATAATAATAATAATAATAATAATAATAATAATAATAATAATAATAATAATAATAATAATAATAATAATAATAATAATAATAATAATAATAATAATAATAATAATTAATAATAAATAATAATAATAATAATAATAATAATAATAATAATAATAATAATAATAATAATAATAATAATAATAATAATAATAATAATAATAATAATAATAATAATAATAATAATAATAATAATAATAATAATAATAATAATAATAATAATAATAATAATAATAATAATAATAATAATAATAATAATAATAATAATAATAAAATAATAATAATAATAATAATAATAATAATAATAATAATAATAATAATAATATAATAATAATAATAATAATAATAATAATAATAATAATAATAATAATAATAATAATAATAATAATAATAATAATAATAATAATAATAATAATAATAATAATAATAATAATAATAATAATAATAATAATAATAATAATAATAATAATAATAATAATAATAATAATAATAATAATAATAATAATAATAATAATAATATAATAATAATAATAATAATAATAATAATAATAATAATAATAATAATAATAATAATAATAATAATAATAATAATAATAATAATAATAATAATAATAATAATAATAATAATAATATAATAATAATAATAATAATAATAATAATAATAATAATAATAATAATAATAATAATAATAATAATAATAATAATAATAATAATAATAATAATAATAATAATAATAATAATAATAATAATAATAATAATAATAATAATAATAATAATAATAATATAATAATAATAATAATAATAATAATAATAATAATAATAATAATAATAATAATAATAATAATATTAATAATAATAATAATAATAATAATAATAATAATAATAATAATAATAATAATATAATAATAATAATAATAATAATAATAATAATAATAATAATAATAATAATAATAATAATAATAATAATAATAATAATAATAATAATAATAATAATAATAATAATAATAATAATAATAATAATAATAATAATAATAATAATAATAATAATAAAATAATAATAAAATAATAATAATAATAATAATAATAATAATAATATAATAATAATAATAATAATAATAATAATAATAATAATAATAATAATAATAATAATAATAATAATAATAATAATAATAATAATAATAATAATAATAATAATAATAATAATAATAATAATAATAATAATAATAATAATAATAATAATAATAATAATAATAATAATAATAATAATAATAATAATAATAATAATAATAATAATAATAATAATAATAAATAATAATAATAATAATAATAATAATAATAATAATAATAATAATAATAATAATAATAATAATAATAATAATAATAATAATAATAATAATAATAATAATAATAATAATAATAATAATAATAATAATAATAATAATAATAATAATAATAATAATAATAATAATAATAATAATAATAATAATAATAATAATATAATAATAATAATAATAATAATAATAATAATAATAATAAAATAATAATAATAATAATAATAATAATAATAATAATAATAATAATAATAATAATAATAATAATAATAATAATAATAATAATAATAATAATAATAATAATAATAATAATAATAATAATAATAATAATAATAATAATAATAATAATAATAATAATAATAATAATAATAATAATAAATAATAATAATAATAATAATAATAATAATAATAATAATAATAATAATAATAATAATAATAATAATAATAATAAATTGAATAATAATAATAATAATAATAATAATAATAATAATAATAATAATAATAATAATAATAATAATAATAATAATAATAATAATAATAATAATAATAATAATAATAATAATAATAATAATAATAATTAATAATAATAATAATAATAATAATAATAATAATAATAATAATAATAATAATAATAATAATAATAATAATAATAATAATAATAATAATAATAATAATAATAATAATAATAATAATAATAATAATAATAATAATAATAATAATAATAATAATAATAATAATAATAATAATAATAATAATAATAATAATAATAATAATAATAATAATAATAATAATAATAATAATAATAATAATAATAATAATAATAATAATAATAATAATAATAATAATAATAATAATAATAATAATAATAATAATAATAATAATAATAATAATAATAATAATAATAATAATAATAATAATAATAATAATAATAATAATAATAATAATAATAATAATAATAATAATAATAATAATAATAATAATAATAATAATAATAATAATAATAATAATAATAATAATAATAATAATAATAATAATAATAATAATAATAATAATAATAATAATAATAATAATAATAATAATAATAATAATAATAATAATAATAATAATAATAATAATAATAATAATATAATAATAATAATAATAATAATAATAATAATAATAATAATAATAATAATAATAATAATAATAATAATAATAATAATAATAATAATAATAATAATAATAATAATAATAATAATAATAATAATAATAATAATAATAATAATAATAATAATAATAATAATAATAATAATAATAATAATAATAATAATAATAATAATAATAATAATAATAATAATAATAATAATAATAATAATAATAATAATAATAATAATAATAATAATAATAATAATAATAATAATAATAATAATAATAATAATAATAATAATAATAATAATAATAATAATAATAATAATAATAATAATAATAATAATAATAATAATAATAATAATAATAATAATAATAATAATAATAATAATAATAATAATAATAATAATAATAATAATAATAATAATAATAATAATAATAATAATAATAATAATAATAATAATAATAATAATAATAATAATAATAATAATAATAATAATAATAATAATAATAATAATAATAATAATAATAATAATAATAATAATAATAATAATAATAATAATAATAATAATAATAATAATAATAATAATAATAATAATAATAATAATAATAATAATAATAATAATAATAATAATAATAATAATAATAATAATAATAATAATAATAATAATAATAATAATAATAATAATAATAATAATAATAATAATAATAATAATAATAATAATAATAATATATAATAATAATAATAATAATAATAATAATAATAATAATAATAATAATAATAATAATAATAATAATAATAATAATAATAATAATAATAATAATAATAATAATAATAATAATAATAATAATAATAATAATAATAATAATAATAATAATAATAATAATAATAATAATAATAATAATAATAATAATAATAATAATAATAATAATAATAATAATAATAATAATAATAATAATAATAATAATAATAATAATAATAATAATAATAATAATAATAATAATAATAATAATAATAATAATAATAATAATAATAATAATAATAATAATAATAATAATAATAATAATAATAATAATAATAATAATAATAATAAATAATAATAATAATAATAATAATAATAATAATAATAATAATAATAATAATAATAATAATAATAATAATAATAATAATAATAATAATAATAATAATAATAATAATAATAATAATAATAATAATAATAATAATAATAATAATAATAATAATAATAATAATAATAATAATAATAATAATAATAATAATAATAATAATAATAATAATAATAATAATAATAATAATAATAATAATAATAATAATAATAATAATAATAATAATAATAATAATAATAATAATAATAATAATAATAATAATAATAATAATAATAATAATAATAATAATAATAATAATAATAATAATAATAATAATAATAATAATAATAATAATAATAATAATAATAATAATAATAATAATAATAATAATAATAATAATAATAATAATAATAATAATAATAATAATAATAATAATAATAATAATAATAATAATAATAATAATAATAATAATAATAATAATAATAATAATAATAATAATAATAATAATAATAATAATAATAATAATAATAATAATAATAATAATAATAATAATAATAATAATAATAATAATAATAATAATAATAATAATAATAATAATAATAATAATAATAATAATAATAATAATAATAATAATAATAATAATAATAATAATAATAATAATAATAATAATAATAATAATAATAATAATAATAATAATAATAATAATAATAATAATAATAATAATAATAATAATAATAATAATAATAATAATAATAATAATAATAATAATAATAATAATAATAATAATAATAATAATAATAATAATTAATAATAATAATAATAATAATAATAATAATAATAATAATAATAATAATAATAATAATAATAATAATAATAATAATAATAATAATAATAATAATAATAATAATAATAATAATAATAATAATAATAATAATAATAATAATAATAATAATAATAATAATAATAATAATAATAATAATAATAATAATAATAATAATAATAATAATAATAATAATAATAATAATAATAATAATAATAATAATTAATAATAATAATAATAATAATAATAATAATAATAATAATAATAATAATAATAATAAATAATAATAATAATAATAATAATAATAATAATAATAATAATAATAATAATAATAATAATAATAATAATAATAATAATAATAATAATAATAATAATAATAATAATAATAATAATAATAATAATAATAATAATAATAATAATTATAATAATAATAACAAATAATAATAATAATAATAATAGGAAGGGCCTCTATCTACTGGAGCTGATCCTGGTGATAGAGCGACGGCGAGCGGTCAGCGTCCAGGGCGGCGTACGCGACCTGGGCGGGTTCAACCCGAAATTGATCCGACGACACAAAGAAACCGTGCAATACCAGAGGTTTCACCTGCTGTTAGTGCTACCCGGGAAAAATAGACCAGGGCTCACTATGGCAGGACTGCCAAGACAGCGCATAAAATGGACTGAGGTCATGAATAAAGATATATTGCGCATTTATTACCGTGTCACTTGTAGCGAACGTGACAGAAGCGGGTTACGGGCAGAAACTTTTTGAACAATTTAGGGAAATTTTACCCCGAACTTCAAGTGAACGCACAACGAGTCGCCGACCAGTACAGAACAATTATAAGGAAAAACCTTGTTCCGCAACTCGAAAGAGATGCCATTAAACGTCAGATAGGCGAAGAACAGGGGATAAACTTACACGATTCGGATACAGAAGGCCTAGAGCAAGAAATGTCCAATGAAGTAGCCAACGAAAACCTTGCAAGCCCACCCAATCCAGCTTAAGTTATAGTTCCGAATTTACCCTCACGAATGGATGATATGCGATATTTGAGCGAAGATCTTGGAATTGAAATGAGAAGAGCTTTAACACTTTTTGAAGGAACGAACGCAACGCATAGACCACCAATTCCTAGAATGAACACATCTAGGAAAGCTGCCAAGTTATTTGAGGTAATGAACAATGAGATAATCCCACCGTACCTTTCAGATGTACATGATTTGGAAAGTCTACACCTAATTGTATACTGTGCGGCTGTTGCAATAGCTAAAACGCTACCAATAAAATTTGGCCATGAGCCTGTCACAAGGCGTAGAACAGAAAAAATAATGCCCTTATGGGAAAAGAGGCTACTTCGATCAATCGATAATTTACGGAGAGATATAGCAAGAGTAGACGCCCTAGTGCGTGGTGCAAATACCAGAAGGCTTAGTAGATTAGTCGCAAATATCATCAGGCGGCACAATATCCATTCTCAAATGGATCAACCAAATAGTACACCAACACAATGTTTGGATACGCTTAAACAGAAGTTGTCAGTAAAATCAACAAGGCTTTCTAGGTATAGGGTTAGTAGAGCGAGAAAGACTGATAACTCTATCTTTTTCAGATCAGAAAAATCATTCTACAGGTCTTTAAAAGAAGAAAGTAACACCATACCCACAAATTACCCATCTACGCAACAAGTTACCTCATTTTGGAGTGATCAACTCACTACCAGCGTTGCTTATAACTCTAATGCAAACTGGATTCAAATGGAAGAAAACCGCCTCCAGGACCTTCCACGGATGGACTTCGACAAGCTTGAAATAACTGAAGTCCAGGGAATCCTACGAAACCTGCTGAACTGGAAAGCACCCGGCCCAGATAAACTGCAGAACTTTTGGTGGAAAAGGTTCACGTGTATTCATGGCAAGCTAACGGAAATGATAAATAACGTTATTCAACACCCTGACAGCATGCCATATTTCCTCACCCAGGGAATAACTTACCTGCTGGAAAAGGATCCAGGCAACAGACATGATCCTTCAAAGTTTAGGCCAATCACCTGCCTACCCACTTTATATAAAATTATAACGTCATGTTTGGCATTGAGAATAAACGTACACTGTGATCGAAATAATATATTGGCGGAGCAGCAAAAGGGGTGTAGAAAAGGTTCGAGAGGGTGCAAAGAGCAACTGATCATTGATTCAGTAGTTGGTGAACAGGCATATGCGAAGCACAGAAACCTGTCAATGGCTTATATAGATTACAGAAAAGCTTTTGATTCTGTGCCTCACGGGTGGCTTCTAAAGGTGTTGGGGATGTACAAGATTCATCCGACAATAGTCACATTTCTAAGCCGAATCATGAAGGACTGGAGAACCACAGTCTTGTTAACAACACCAACGAATTACATAGAGACGAATGAAATTCCCATCAGGCGAGGCATTTTTCAGGGTGACTCGCTGAGTCCTATATGGTTCGTGCTATGTCTTAATCCGCTTTCAAGCCTCCTTGACTCGACACGATATGGCTTTGAAATTAGACATAATGGCGAAAGTATTTATAAATTAAATCACTTGTTATTTATGGACGACATAAAGCTATATGGCTCCAATCAGCACCAACTAACAAGCCTACTAAATGTTGTCGAATCTTTCTCCAAGGATATCAGTATGTAGTTCGGACTTGATAAATGCAAGACTCTACATGTCATCAGAGGAAAACTGCAAGAGATACCCCACGATCTGCAGGATGGCGGGATAATGGAAGCTATGAAGAACGAAGAGACTTACAAATACCTTGGGATGAAGCAGGCTATTCGCATTGAACAAAACCAAATGAAAAAGGAACTAGCTAGAGAGTTTACTAAGCGAGTCAGGAAAATCTTAAAAACTGGCTTATATGCGAAAAATATGTTCAAAGCTATTAACACTTATGCAGCTACGGCTCTGAGCTATTCATTTGGGGTGATAAATTGGAGCAGCACCGACATTGGGGCCCTACAACGAAAATGTAAAGTACTGATGACTAAGGCACGTAAACATCACCCAAAATCAGCGACCGAGAGGACAATGCTACCGAGATGTATGGGCGGAAGGGGTTTAGGCGATATGAATAATCAGAGGAAACAACAAATCGATGAGTTAAGAGCATTTTTCATTGAAAAATCTACAACATCTCCCCTACATTATGCGGCCTGCAAAGCAGATAGTACTTCACCACTGCAGCTTGGTCTAAGCCAGGCTGAACAATCATTAATAACAAACCAACAGAAACTGGAGGCTTGGATGAGTAAACCACTCCATGGTAGACATCCTAGTGAAGCTAGCCGGGATCATGTCGACACAAAATCGTCGAACTACTGGCTAGTTGCAGGACAATTGTTTCCTGAGACCGAGGGATTTATGCTAGCAATTCAGGATCAAGTAATCCCAACGAGGAACTACCTGAAAATAATTGTTAGAGATGCTAATGTGGAGAATGATTTATGTCGGTACGGATGCAGCTCAAGAGAAACAATACACCATGTAACGTCTGCGTGTACATCTCTAGCCGGGATAGAGTACATCGACCGCCACAACTCGGTGGTTAAAATATTACACCAGCAACTAGCGCATAAATACTCCTTAATTCCAGTGGAAGAAGTACCGTACTACAAATATAAGCCGCAACCTGTACTGGAGAACACTGGATATCGACTTTACTGGGATCGAACGATTCTGACCGATCAGAGTGTAGCAGCAAATAGGCCAGACGTTCTGCTGATGGATAAGGAGAGAAGGGTGGTATGGCTTGTTGATGTTGCAATACCAAATAACAACAACCTTCAAACAAAGCATCACGAGAAAATCTCTAAATATAGTGTACTCATTGATCCTATGAAAAGTCAATGGCACATCGATAAAGTGAAAACGGTCCCAATTATAATATCAAGTACAGGACTAATACCAAGAACTTTGCACGCTAGCCTGAGAGAACTAGATTTGCCGGAAAACCTGTGGCAGATAATGCAAAAGGCTGTGATCATTGCGACTACGCGAATCGTTCGGAAGTTTATGGGGACGATGAATTAATTTAAGTTATAATATAAGACTACAATATATGGATTTGCGCTGTTATTTTTTATAATCTGTGGAAATTTTTAAAATTTGTACTTAGAATTTTAGTTTTTTAAGATAGAGTCTAAGTTGAAATGTACCCAATTTTGAATTGAGAATAAAGAGTGATAATAATAATAATAATAATAATAATAATAATAATAATAATAATAATAATAATAATAATAATAATAATAATAATAATAATAATAATAATAATAATAATAATAATAATAATAATAATAATAATAATAATAATAATAATAATAATAATAATAATAATAATAATAATAATAATAATAATAATAATAATAATAATAATAATAATAATAATAATAATAATAATAATAATAATAATAATAATAATAATAATAATAATAATAATAATAATAATAATAATAATAATAATAATAATAATAATAATAATAATAATAATAATAATAATAATAATAATAATAATAATAATAATAATAATAATAATAATAATAATAATAATAATAATAATAATAATAATAATAATAATAATAATAATAATAATAATAATAATAATAATAATAATAATAATAATAATAATAATAATAATAATAATAATAATAATAATAATAATAATAATAATAATAATAATAATAATAATAATAATAATAATAATAATAATAATAATAATAATAATAATAATAATAATAATAATAATAATAATAATAATAATAATAATAATAATAATAATAATAATAATAATAATAATAATAATAATAATAATAATAATAATAATAATAATAATAATAATAATAATAATAATAATAATAATAATAATAATAATAATAATAATAATAATAATAATAATAATAATAATAATAATAATAATAATAATAATAATAATAATAATAATAATAATAATAATAATAATAATAATAATAATAATAATAATAATAATAATAATAATAATAATAATAATAATAATAATAATAATAATAATAATAATAATAATAATAATAATAATAATAATAATAATAATAATAATAATAATAATAATAATAATAATAATAATAATAATAATAATAATAATAATAATAATAATAATAATAATAATAATAATAATAATAATAATAATAATAATAATAATAATAATAATAATAATAATAATAATAATAATAATAATAATAATAATAATAATAATAATAATAATAATAATAATAATAATAATAATAATAATAATAATAATAATAATAATAATAATAATAATAATAATAATAATAATAATAATAATAATAATAATAATAATAATAATAATAATAATAATAATAATAATAATAATAATAATAATAATAATAATAATAATAATAATAATAATAATAATAATAATAATAATAATAATAATAATAATAATAATAATAATAATAATAATAATAATAATAATAATAATAATAATAATAATAATAATAATAATAATAATAATAATAATAATAATAATAATAATAATAATAATAATAATAATAATAATAATAATAATAATAATAATAATAATAATAATAATAATAATAATAATAATAATAATAATAATAATAATAATAATAATAATAATAATAATAATAATAATAATAATAATAATAATAATAATAATAATAATAATAATAATAATAATAATAATAATAATAATAATAATAATAATAATAATAATAATAATAATAATAATAATAATAATAATAATAATAATAATAATAATAATAATAATAATAATAATAATAATAATAATAATAATAATAATAATAATAATAATAATAATAATAATAATAATAATAATAATAATAATAATAATAATAATAATAATAATAATAATAATAATAATAATAATAATAATAATAATAATAATAATAATAATAATAATAATAATAATAATAATAATAATAATAATAATAATAATAATAATAATAATAATAATAATAATAATAATAATAATAATAATAATAATAATAATAATAATAATAATAATAATAATAATAATAATAATAATAATAATAATAATAATAATAATAATAATAATAATAATAATAATAATAATAATAATAATAATAATAATAATAATAATAATAATAATAATAATAATAATAATAATAATAATAATAATAATAATAATAATAATAATAATAATAATAATAATAATAATAATAATAATAATAATAATAATAATAATAATAATAATAATAATAATAATAATAATAATAATAATAATAATAATAATAATAATAATAATAATAATAATAATAATAATAATAATAATAATAATAATAATAATAATAATAATAATAATAATAATAATAATAATAATAATAATAATAATAATAATAATAATAATAATAATAATAATAATAATAATAATAATAATAATAATAATAATAATAATAATAATAATAATAATAATAATAATAATAATAATAATAATAATAATAATAATAATAATAATAATAATAATAATAATAATAATAATAATAATAATAATAATAATAATAATAATAATAATAATAATAATAATAATAATAATAATAATAATAATAATAATAATAATAATAATAATAATAATAATAATAATAATAATAATAATAATAATAATAATAATAATAATAATAATAATAATAATAATAATAATAATAATAATAATAATAATAATAATAATAATAATAATAATAATAATAATAATAATAATAATAATAATAATAATAATAATAATAATAATAATAATAATAATAATAATAATAATAATAATAATAATAATAATAATAATAATAATAATAATAATAATAATAATAATAATAATAATAATAATAATAATAATAATAATAATAATAATAATAATAATAATAATAAATAATAATAATAATAATAATAATAATAATAATAATAATAATAATAATAATAATAATAATAATAATAATAATAATAATAATAATAATAATAATAATAATAATAATAATAATAATAATAATAATAATAATAATAATAATAATAATAATAATAATAATAATAATAATAATAATAATAATAATAATAATAATAATAATAATAATAATAATAATAATAATAATAATAATAATAATAATAATAATAATAATAATAATAATAATAATAATAATAATAATAATAATAATAATAATAATAATAATAATAATAATAATAATAATAATAATAATAATAATAATAATAATAATAATAATAATAATAATAATAATAATAATAATAATAATAATAATAATAATAATAATAATAATAATAATAATAATAATAATAATAATAATAATAATAATAATAATAATAATAATAATAATAATAATAATAATAATAATAATAATAATAATAATAATAATAATAA
Source organism: Wohlfahrtia magnifica (assembly GCA_023159175.1). Classification (NCBI taxonomy): domain Eukaryota; kingdom Metazoa; phylum Arthropoda; class Insecta; order Diptera; family Sarcophagidae; genus Wohlfahrtia; species Wohlfahrtia magnifica. Next base: position 11,180 of record JAKWBJ010000449.1, on the reverse strand, counting down.
TAATAATAATAATAATAATAATAATAATAATAATAATAATAATAATAATAATAATAATAATAATAATAATAATAATAATAATAATAATAATAATAATAATAATAATAATAATAATAATAATAATAATAATAATAATAATAATAATAATAATAATAATAATAATAATAATAATAATAATAATAATAATAATAATAATAATAATAATAATAATAATAATAATAATAATAATAATAATAATAATAATAATAATAATAATAATAATAATAATAATAATAATAATAATAATAATAATAATAATAATAATAATAATAATAATAATAATAATAATAATAATAATAATAATAATAATAATAATAATAATAATAATAATAATAATAATAATAATAATAATAATAATAATAATAATAATAATAATAATAATAATAATAATAATAATAATAATAATAATAATAATAATAATAATAATAATAATAATAATAATAATAATAATAATAATAATAATAATAATAATAATAATAATAATAATAATAATAATAATAATAATAATAATAATAATAATAATAATAATAATAATAATAATAATAATAATAATAATAATAATAATAATAATAATAATAATAATAATAATAATAATAATAATAATAATAATAATAATAATAATAATAATAATAATAATAATAATAATAATAATAATAATAATAATAATAATAATAATAATAATAATAATAATAATAATAATAATAATAATAATAATAATAATAATAATAATAATAATAATAATAATAATAATAATAATAATAATAATAATAATAATAATAATAATAATAATAATAATAATAATAATAATAATAATAATAATAATAATAATAATAATAATAATAATAATAATAATAATAATAATAATAATAATAATAATAATAATAATAATAATAATAATAATAATAATAATAATAATAATAATAATAATAATAATAATAATAATAATAATAATAATAATAATAATAATAATAATAATAATAATAATAATAATAATAATAACCCTACGGGGAACCTGAAACCACAATAGGGCGCGTCCCCAGGTGGCGGATAGGGGAAAGCCTCCCAGATATGTGTGGTAGGAGGGAAATCAAATACGTCCCGTGGACCAACAGAAGTACAACAGTCTAGGGTGGTATTTGACCCTATGGTGAGAACAGCTGGATGTGTAACTTTTATTTAAATCCAGTAGCGTCTGACCCAGAATGGGCGGCTTGCTGGTCAGCGTCTGTGCCTCCATGTTAGGAGCGGCTGAATCTTCACAACACCTGGCGGTGAGGTTAAAAACACAAACTGGTCTTTGGTATTCAGACCTTAAAAGAATACTAACAACATGATGGTGAATACTGGAAAAAATATAAACATACGATCCCCTGAGGAAGGGCCTCTATCTACTGGAGCTGATCCTGGTGATAGAGCGACGGCGAGCGGTCAGCGTCCAGGGCGGCGTACGCGACCTGGGCGGGTTCAACCCGAAATTGATCCGACGACACAAAGAAACCGTGCAATACCAGAGGTTTCACCTGCTGTTAGTGCTACCCGGGAAAATAGACCAGGGCTCACTATGGCAGGACTGCCAAGACAGCGCATAAAATGGACTGAGGTCATGAATAAAGATATATTGCGCATTTATTACCGTGTCACTTGTAGCGAACGTGACAGAAGCGGTTACGGGCAGAAACTTTTTGGACAATTTAGGGAAATTTACCCCGAACTTCAAGTGAACGCACAACGAGTCGCCGACCAGTACAGAACAATTATAAGGAAAAACCTTGTTCCGCAACTCGAAAGAGATGCCATTAAACGTCAGATAGGCGAAGAACAGGGGATAAACTTACACGATTCGGATACAGAAGGCCTAGAGCAAGAAATGTCCAATGAAGTAGCCAACGAAAACCTTGCAAGCCCACCCAATCCAGCTTAAGTTATAGTTCCGAATTTACCCTCACGAATGGATGATATGCGATATTTGAGCGAAGATCTTGGAATTGAAATGAGAAGAGCTTTAACACTTTTTGAAGGAACGAACGCAACGCATAGACCACCAATTCCTAGAATGAACACATCTAGGAAAGCTGCCAAGTTATTTGAGGTAATGAACAATGAGATAATCCCACCGTACCTTTCAGATGTACATGATTTGGAAAGTCTACACCTAATTGTATACTGTGCGGCTGTTGCAATAGCTAAAACGCTACCAATAAAATTTGGCCATGAGCCTGTCACAAGGCGTAGAACAGAAAAAATAATGCCCTTATGGGAAAAGAGGCTACTTCGATCAATCGATAATTTACGGAGAGATATAGCAAGAGTAGACGCCCTAGTGCGTGGTGCAAATACCAGAAGGCTTAGTAGATTAGTCGCAAATATCATCAGGCGGCACAATATCCATTCTCAAATGGATCAACCAAATAGTACACCAACACAATGTTTGGATACGCTTAAACAGAAGTTGTCAGTAAAATCAACAAGGCTTTCTAGGTATAGGGTTAGTAGAGCGAGAAAGACTGATAACTCTATCTTTTTCAGATCAGAAAAATCATTCTACAGGTCTTTAAAAGAAGAAAGTAACACCATACCCACAAATTACCCATCTACGCAACAAGTTACCTCATTTTGGAGTGATCAACTCACTACCAGCGTTGCTTATAACTCTAATGCAAACTGGATTCAAATGGAAGAAAACCGCCTCCAGGACCTTCCACGGATGGACTTCGACAAGCTTGAAATAACTGAAGTCCAGGGAATCCTACGAAACCTGCTGAACTGGAAAGCACCCGGCCCAGATAAACTGCAGAACTTTTGGTGGAAAAGGTTCACGTGTATTCATGGCAAGCTAACGGAAATGATAAATAACGTTATTCAACACCCTGACAGCATGCCATATTTCCTCACCCAGGGAATAACTTACCTGCTGGAAAAGGATCCAGGCAACAGACATGATCCTTCAAAGTTTAGGCCAATCACCTGCCTACCCACTTTATATAAAATTATAACGTCATGTTTGGCATTGAGAATAAACGTACACTGTGATCGAAATAATATATTGGCGGAGCAGCAAAAGGGGTGTAGAAAAGGTTCGAGAGGGTGCAAAGAGCAACTGATCATTGATTCAGTAGTTGGTGAACAGGCATATGCGAAGCACAGAAACCTGTCAATGGCTTATATAGATTACAGAAAAGCTTTTGATTCTGTGCCTCACGGGTGGCTTCTAAAGGTGTTGGGGATGTACAAGATTCATCCGACAATAGTCACATTTCTAAGCCGAATCATGAAGGACTGGAGAACCACAGTCTTGTTAACAACACCAACGAATTACATAGAGACGAATGAAATTCCCATCAGGCGAGGCATTTTTCAGGGTGACTCGCTGAGTCCTATATGGTTCGTGCTATGTCTTAATCCGCTTTCAAGCCTCCTTGACTCGACACGATATGGCTTTGAAATTAGACATAATGGCGAAAGTATTTATAAATTAAATCACTTGTTATTTATGGACGACATAAAGCTATATGGCTCCAATCAGCACCAACTAACAAGCCTACTAAATGTTGTCGAATCTTTCTCCAAGGATATCAGTATGTAGTTCGGACTTGATAAATGCAAGACTCTACATGTCATCAGAGGAAAACTGCAAGAGATACCCCACGATCTGCAGGATGGCGGGATAATGGAAGCTATGAAGAACGAAGAGACTTACAAATACCTTGGGATGAAGCAGGCTATTCGCATTGAACAAAACCAAATGAAAAAGGAACTAGCTAGAGAGTTTACTAAGCGAGTCAGGAAAATCTTAAAAACTGGCTTATATGCGAAAAATATGTTCAAAGCTATTAACACTTATGCAGCTACGGCTCTGAGCTATTCATTTGGGGTGATAAATTGGAGCAGCACCGACATTGGGGCCCTACAACGAAAATGTAAAGTACTGATGACTAAGGCACGTAAACATCACCCAAAATCAGCGACCGAGAGGACAATGCTACCGAGATGTATGGGCGGAAGGGGTTTAGGCGATATGAATAATCAGAGGAAACAACAAATCGATGAGTTAAGAGCATTTTTCATTGAAAAATCTACAACATCTCCCCTACATTATGCGGCCTGCAAAGCAGATAGTACTTCACCACTGCAGCTTGGTCTAAGCCAGGCTGAACAATCATTAATAACAAACCAACAGAAACTGGAGGCTTGGATGAGTAAACCACTCCATGGTAGACATCCTAGTGAAGCTAGCCGGGATCATGTCGACACAAAATCGTCGAACTACTGGCTAGTTGCAGGACAATTGTTTCCTGAGACCGAGGGATTTATGCTAGCAATTCAGGATCAAGTAATCCCAACGAGGAACTACCTGAAAATAATTGTTAGAGATGCTAATGTGGAGAATGATTTATGTCGGTACGGATGCAGCTCAAGAGAAACAATACACCATGTAACGTCTGCGTGTACATCTCTAGCCGGGATAGAGTACATCGACCGCCACAACTCGGTGGTTAAAATATTACACCAGCAACTAGCGCATAAATACTCCTTAATTCCAGTGGAAGAAGTACCGTACTACAAATATAAGCCGCAACCTGTACTGGAGAACACTGGATATCGACTTTACTGGGATCGAACGATTCTGACCGATCAGAGTGTAGCAGCAAATAGGCCAGACGTTCTGCTGATGGATAAGGAGAGAAGGGTGGTATGGCTTGTTGATGTTGCAATACCAAATAACAACAACCTTCAAACAAAGCATCACGAGAAAATCTCTAAATATAGTGTACTCATTGATCCTATGAAAAGTCAATGGCACATCGATAAAGTGAAAACGGTCCCAATTATAATATCAAGTACAGGACTAATACCAAGAACTTTGCACGCTAGCCTGAGAGAACTAGATTTGCCGGAAAACCTGTGGCAGATAATGCAAAAGGCTGTGATCATTGCGACTACGCGAATCGTTCGGAAGTTTATGGGGACGATGAATTAATTTAAGTTATAATATAAGACTACAATATATGGATTTGCGCTGTTATTTTTTATAATCTGTGGAAATTTTTAAAATTTGTACTTAGAATTTTAGTTTTTTAAGATAGAGTCTAAGTTGAAATGTACCCAATTTTGAATTGAGAATAAAGAGTGATAATAATAATAATAATAATAATAATAATAATAATAATAATAATAATAATAATAATAATAATAATAATAATAATAATAATAATAATAATAATAATAATAATAATAATAATAATAATAATAATAATAATAATAATAATAATAATAATAATAATAATAATAATAATAATAATAATAATAATAATAATAATAATAATAATAATAATAATAATAATAATAATAATAATAATAATAATAATAATAATAATAATAATAATAATAATAATAATAATAATAATAATAATAATAATAATAATAATAATAATAATAATAATAATAATAATAATAATAATAATAATAATAATAATAATAATAATAATAATAATAATAATAATAATAATAATAATAATAATAATAATAATAATAATAATAATAATAATAATAATAATAATAATAATAATAATAATAATAATAATAATAATAATAATAATAATAATAATAATAATAATAATAATAATAATAATAATAATAATAATAATAATAATAATAATAATAATAATAATAATAATAATAATAATAATAATAATAATAATAATAATAATAATAATAATAATAATAATAATAATAATAATAATAATAATAATAATAATAATAATAATAATAATAATAATAATAATAATAATAATAATAATAATAATAATAATAATAATAATAATAATAATAATAATAATAATAATAATAATAATAATAATAATAATAATAATAATAATAATAATAATAATAATAATAATAATAATAATAATAATAATAATAATAATAATAATAATAATAATAATAATAATAATAATAATAATAATAATAATAATAATAATAATAATAATAATAATAATAATAATAATAATAATAATAATAATAATAATAATAATAATAATAATAATAATAATAATAATAATAATAATAATAATAATAATAATAATAATAATAATAATAATAATAATAATAATAATAATAATAATAATAATAATAATAATAATAATAATAATAATAATAATAATAATAATAATAATAATAATAATAATAATAATAATAATAATAATAATAATAATAATAATAATAATAATAATAATAATAATAATAATAATAATAATAATAATAATAATAATAATAATAATAATAATAATAATAATAATAATAATAATAATAATAATAATAATAATAATAATAATAATAATAATAATAATAATAATAATAATAATAATAATAATAATAATAATAATAATAATAATAATAATAATAATAATAATAATAATAATAATAATAATAATAATAATAATAATAATAATAATAATAATAATAATAATAATAATAATAATAATAATAATAATAATAATAATAATAATAATAATAATAATAATAATAATAATAATAATAATAATAATAATAATAATAATAATAATAATAATAATAATAATAATAATAATAATAATAATAATAATAATAATAATAATAATAATAATAATAATAATAATAATAATAATAATAATAATAATAATAATAATAATAATAATAATAATAATAATAATAATAATAATAATAATAATAATAATAATAATAATAATAATAATAATAATAATAATAATAATAATAATAATAATAATAATAATAATAATAATAATAATAATAATAATAATAATAATAATAATAATAATAATAATAATAATAATAATAATAATAATAATAATAATAATAATAATAATAATAATAATAATAATAATAATAATAATAATAATAATAATAATAATAATAATAATAATAATAATAATAATAATAATAATAATAATAATAATAATAATAATAATAATAATAATAATAATAATAATAATAATAATAATAATAATAATAATAATAATAATAATAATAATAATAATAATAATAATAATAATAATAATAATAATAATAATAATAATAATAATAATAATAATAATAATAATAATAATAATAATAATAATAATAATAATAATAATAATAATAATAATAATAATAATAATAATAATAATAATAATAATAATAATAATAATAATAATAATAATAATAATAATAATAATAATAATAATAATAATAATAATAATAATAATAATAATAATAATAATAATAATAATAATAATAATAATAATAATAATAATAATAATAATAATAATAATAATAATAATAATAATAATAATAATAATAATAATAATAATAATAATAATAATAATAATAATAATAATAATAATAATAATAATAATAATAATAATAATAATAATAATAATAATAATAATAATAATAATAATAATAATAATAATAATAATAATAATAATAATAATAATAATAATAATAATAATAATAATAATAATAATAATAATAATAATAATAATAATAATAATAATAATAATAATAATAATAATAATAATAATAATAATAATAATAATAATAATAATAATAATAATAATAATAATAATAATAATAATAATAATAATAATAATAATAATAATAATAATAATAATAATAATAATAATAATAATAATAATAATAATAATAATAATAATAATAATAATAATAATAATAATAATAATAATAATAATAATAATAATAATAATAATAATAATAATAATAATAATAATAATAATAATAATAATAATAATAATAATAATAATAATAATAATAATAATAATAATAATAATAATAATAATAATAATAATAATAATAATAATAATAATAATAATAATAATAATAATAATAATAATAATAATAATAATAATAATAATAATAATAATAATAATAATAATAATAATAATAATAATAATAATAATAATAATAATAATAATAATAATAATAATAATAATAATAATAATAATAATAATAATAATAATAATAATAATAATAATAATAATAATAATAATAATAATAATAATAATAATAATAATAATAATAATAATAATAATAATAATAATAATAATAATAATAATAATAATAATAATAATAATAATAATAATAATAATAATAATAATAATAATAATAATAATAATAATAATAATAATAATAATAATAATAATAATAATAATAATAATAATAATAATAATAATAATAATAATAATAATAATAATAATAATAATAATAATAATAATAATAATAATAATAATAATAATAATAATAATAATAATAATAATAATAATAATAATAATAATAATAATAATAATAATAATAATAATAATAATAATAATAATAATAATAATAATAATAATAATAATAATAATAATAATAATAATAATAATAATAATAATAATAATAATAATAATAATAATAATAATAATAATAATAATAATAATAATAATAATAATAATAATAATAATAATAATAATAATAATAATAATAATAATAATAATAATAATAATAATAATAATAATAATAATAATAATAATAATAATAATAATAATAATAATAATAATAATAATAATAATAATAATAATAATAATAATAATAATAATAATAATAATAATAATAATAATAATAATAATAATAATAATAATAATAATAATAATAATAATAATAATAATAATAATAATAATAATAATAATAATAATAATAATAATAATAATAATAATAATAATAATAATAATAATAATAATAATAATAATAATAATAATAATAATAATAATAATAATAATAATAATAATAATAATAATAATAATAATAATAATAATAATAATAATAATAATAATAATAATAATAATAATAATAATAATAATAATAATAATAATAATAATAATAATAATAATAATAATAATAATAATAATAATAATAATAATAATAATAATAATAATAATAATAATAATAATAATAATAATAATAATAATAATAATAATAATAATAATAATAATAATAATAATAATAATAATAATAATAATAATAATAATAATAATAATAATAATAATAATAATAATAATAATAATAATAATAATAATAATAATAATAATAATAATAATAATAATAATAATAATAATAATAATAATAATAATAATAATAATAATAATAATAATAATAATAATAATAATAATAATAATAATAATAATAATAATAATAATAATAATAATAATAATAATAATAATAATAATAATAATAATAATAATAATAATAATAATAATAATAATAATAATAATAATAATAATAATAATAATAATAATAATAATAATAATAATAATAATAATAATAATAATAATAATAATAATAATAATAATAATAATAATAATAATAATAATAATAATAATAATAATAATAATAACCCTACGGGGAACCTGAAACCACAATAGGGCGCGTCCCCAGGTGGCGGATAGGGGAAAGCCTCCCAGATATGTATGGTAGGAGGGAAATCAAATACCTCCCGTGGACCAACAGAAGTACAACAGTCTAGGGTGGTATTTGACCCTATGGTGAGAACAGCTGGATGTGTAACTTTTATTTAAATCCAGTAGCGTCTGACCCAGAATGGGCGGCTTGCTGGTCAGCGTCTGTGCCTCCATGTTAGGAGCGGCTGAATCTTCACAACACCTGGCGGTGAGGTTAAAAACACAAACTGGTCTTTGGTATTCAGACCTTAAAAGAATACTAACAACATGATGGTGAATACTGGAAAAAATATAAACATACGATCCCCTGAGGAAGGGCCTCTATCTACTGGAGCTGATCCTGGTGATAGAGCGACGGCGAGCGGTCAGCGTCCAGGGCGGCGTACGCGACCTGGGCGGGTTCAACCCGAAATTGATCCGACGACACAAAGAAACCGTGCAATACCAGAGGTTTCACCTGCTGTTAGTGCTACCCGGGAAAATAGACCAGGGCTCACTATGGCAGGACTGCCAAGACAGCGCATAAAATGGACTGAGGTCATGAATAAAGATATATTGCGCATTTATTACCGTGTCACTTGTAGCGAACGTGACAGAAGCGGTTACGGGCAGAAACTTTTTGGACAATTTAGGGAAATTTACCCCGAACTTCAAGTGAACGCACAACGAGTCGCCGACCAGTACAGAACAATTATAAGGAAAAACCTTGTTCCGCAACTCGAAAGAGATGCCATTAAACGTCAGATAGGCGAAGAACAGGGGATAAACTTACACGATTCGGATACAGAAGGCCTAGAGCAAGAAATGTCCAATGAAGTAGCCAACGAAAACCTTGCAAGCCCACCCAATCCAGCTTAAGTTATAGTTCCGAATTTACCCTCACGAATGGATGATATGCGATATTTGAGCGAAGATCTTGGAATTGAAATGAGAAGAGCTTTAACACTTTTTGAAGGAACGAACGCAACGCATAGACCACCAATTCCTAGAATGAACACATCTAGGAAAGCTGCCAAGTTATTTGAGGTAATGAACAATGAGATAATCCCACCGTACCTTTCAGATGTACATGATTTGGAAAGTCTACACCTAATTGTATACTGTGCGGCTGTTGCAATAGCTAAAACGCTACCAATAAAATTTGGCCATGAGCCTGTCACAAGGCGTAGAACAGAAAAAATAATGCCCTTATGGGAAAAGAGGCTACTTCGATCAATCGATAATTTACGGAGAGATATAGCAAGAGTAGACGCCCTAGTGCGTGGTGCAAATACCAGAAGGCTTAGTAGATTAGTCGCAAATATCATCAGGCGGCACAATATCCATTCTCAAATGGATCAACCAAATAGTACACCAACACAATGTTTGGATACGCTTAAACAGAAGTTGTCAGTAAAATCAACAAGGCTTTCTAGGTATAGGGTTAGTAGAGCGAGAAAGACTGATAACTCTATCTTTTTCAGATCAGAAAAATCATTCTACAGGTCTTTAAAAGAAGAAAGTAACACCATACCCACAAATTACCCATCTACGCAACAAGTTACCTCATTTTGGAGTGATCAACTCACTACCAGCGTTGCTTATAACTCTAATGCAAACTGGATTCAAATGGAAGAAAACCGCCTCCAGGACCTTCCACGGATGGAAGACTTT
>JAKWBJ010000448.1:50000-62536 GCA_023159175.1 Wohlfahrtia magnifica | reverse complement strand
CATGTATCCTTATCTTTAGTTGCGGGTGATATATTCTATGTTTTATCCCCTCAAAAGTCGGAATAATTCCTGCATAACCTACCTCATTTTTATGGAACAGCGATCCTGAGTAAAATAACTATATTTAACAAAAGATACTCCCTCAACACCAGAACACGACCTTACCAAAATTTGTTTTAGTCTATCGAATTGATGATCACTAAGCTCACAAAATATTGCGATTTTTCCTCTACCAATATGTCTTTGGACTATACTAATAACATTAGCAGTCTCAATGTCATGTAAATAGATAAAAAGTCGTTTTTTATTAAAAATGACTTTCATTTTAGTTTCTTTAGTTTCTGTTAAAATTATTTGGCACTTAAAACGGTTTACAATTGTATCAAGAATCGGAATGTGATCATTAAAATCTTCTGCTTGTGAATGTATAGTTTCACCGTCATCTGATTGATTTTCTCCTTGTGAATGATCCGTATGAACCACCAATGATTGTTCCTGATTCTCTCCCACATTAATATTTTTGATCCTAAAAACATCATCCAAAGTGAAACAAAAATTCTCGGAATCAAATAAGTTTATTTCACAGTTTTCACAAGTAATTCGACTGAGGACGTCGGCTATTTTATTTTCTCTCCCTGGAATATAATCAATTTTAGCATCATATTCTCCCAACTGCACTAACCATCGTTGCAATCGGGGATTAATATCTTTACCCAAATATTTTGCCTGTAACCACTTTAGGGGCTGATGATCTGTTTGCAGATCAAATTCTCTTCCAAAAATATAAGGTCTATAATATTTCACCCCCCATACTATCGCTAATAATTCTTTTTTGACAGCGGAGTAATTTTGTTCGTGATTGTTCAACGTTCGCGAAGCAAATGAAATCGGATGACCTTCCTGGGTTAAAACCGCACCAATTGAGTAATTACTTACATCGGTAATTAGCTTAAAGCGTTTTTTAAAATCGGGGTACCTCAGAATAGGAGGGTTTGTTATGATTTCTTTTAACCTTTCAAAAGCTACAATATAATTGGGGTCTCTTACGTTAACTCTTGTGTTTTTCTTTAAATATTTTATCATAGGGAAAGCTATTTTAGAATAGTCTTTTATGAATTTTCGAAAAGATCAAGTAATTCCCAAAAATGGTTTTATTTGTTTTTACGTCGTCGGAAGTTTTAATTTCTTAATAATTTCAATTTTTTTGCGGTTTGGCCTTATACCGTCGGAAGTAAGGATATGACCCAAAAATTCGATCTCCTTTTTCAAAAAACTACATTTATTAATTTGAATTTTAAGACCTGCTTCTTTCAGTTTTTCAAATATCAATTTTATATTTGTCATATGTTCAGTTAATGAAGTGCTAAATATTAATATGTCGTCCAAGTAGACGACACAAATTTTATTTATATATTGGCGAAGAACAAAATTCATAAGTCGTTGAAAAGTCGCTGGAGTATTTTTAAGCCCGAACGGCATTCTTATGAACTCGTAGTGTCCAAAAGGTGTGGAAAATGCGGTTTTTTGTATATCATATTCATGCATCAATATTTGGTGAAAGCTTTCTGCAAGGTCTATAAAAGAAAAATACTGAGCTTTTCCTAGCTTGTCCAAAATTCCATCGATATTTGGAATTGGAAACTTATCGCTTATTGTATTTTCATTTAGTCTTCTGTAATATATGACTATTCGCCATTTTTGGATTCCCGAGCGTTCAATCTTCTTGGGAACCACCCACAAAGGGCTATTGTATTGCGAATTACCCTCTCTAATTATATTTTGTTCTAACATCTATTTTATCTGTTTCTGAATCTCTGTCTCATGAGTTTGGGGGTATCTATAAATTTTTGAATATATTGGTCGGTCACTCTTTGTTTTTATTTCATGTTTAATTTCGTGAGTGGCAGAAAGTTTATCCCCCTCCCAATCCTACAAGAGGTTGGTATTCCACCGAATTCAAGTGTGCCAGGTTTAAATTTTTTAGATCGCTATATTCAAGTGAACAGATTTCTTGGTTATTGTAAGGGTTGTAATATCCAAACGGTATGTTGTTACCTAGTATGGTAATAAATTTATTCTCAACATCGATCAAAGCTTTAAGAGCGATAAGAAAATTTTGACCAATTAGGGCTGAATAATTTTTACTATTGAAATTAATAGCCTTCCATGAGAAGGTACCTGAGACCTTGAATTCTCTAGGTATGGGTGTAAAAATTTTTTCTGTCACCTGATTCATTCCGTTTATAGTTTTGTACCACAGCGGTCTATTAATAAAAGCTAATAATGCTTGTTTCCAACCCAGTGTCTATGAGACATTTAATCTTATAACCACCAATTGTAACAACTACTATGGGTAATCTTGTAAATGAGGCCTTACAGAAAAATTTACGTCTTCTTCCTCCGTTAAATTTCCGATATCCATCGGCTCTGGTGCTTGGTCACAATAATTAGTTTGGTGCTGTCGTCCACTACTATAGGAAGTTCTAGTTCGGTTAGATTTCGTCCTATTTGAGAAATTGTTTGGAATCCATTGTTGTATTGTGTTTCTGGTTTGTGTAGTTAAATTATTGGAGTTAATTGGCTGATAATTTTGTCGAGTTAGATAATTTCTATTTGTGTGTTCTGAGCTAAGAATATTATAATTGTTTGGTTGATAATTCCGTCGGTTTCGGTAATTCCTGTCTGTATGCTCTGGGTTTAAATTATTGTAATTATTTGGAAAAGTATTAAAATCCTTACTCTTTCCAGGATCTCTGAAACCCCGGTTTGTCCGCGGAAAATCCATTAAATGATTTGGTTTGGACTTTCGAAAGTTTTTGTTTGACTTCTGACCAAATAGATTAATTCTATGATTATAAGCTATGGTCCTAGGATCGTCCAATAATTTCAGTTTTGTATACTTAGCAATTATATCACTTAAAGTTTCGTTTTCACTTATATGTGCTCGTATTGGTCCATCTATCTTTTCTAGTAATATATCTACCAGATCCCTATCAACGTTCTCTGGCTTGTGAATACCCGGTTTAGTTTGGTCAGTCAGATATATATCGTTTATTTCATATTTACACATTTGAAATATTCTAAATAATTCATTTAAGTTTTGTACTCTTACCGTTCTGCAATGGTTAAAAACCTCCGCATATGTTTTCCTTGAAACTCCTCTATAATCTTGGCTTTTATTTCCTGCCAGGTTGCGTTGGCTTCCAACTCCCTTACTCTTCGTCCAGCGCTCCCCAGAATCTTCTTGCTGCTTAAAATCGTAGTGCAAAATCTGATGAGGGCTTCGTCACCTCCACAAAGCTCATAATTCGCCTCAACGGCATTTATAAACGCTCTTGGACTATGGTTTATGTCCAGAGGCTTAAGTCGTCTGAATTGTTCCATGACGTCTCTAGCTGTTATTCTAAATCCGAACTCCTGTTGCAACCCACAAGTCTGCCACAATTGATGTTGTTGACCCTGTCGGAATTGCTGCAGTTGTTGTTGAGATTGCTCTAGTTTTTCTTGTTGTTGAGCCTGTTGGAATCGCTGCTCTTGTTGTTGAGATTGTTCTAGTTGTTCTTGTTGTTGAGCCTGTTGGAATCGCTTCTGTTGTTGTTGAGATTGTTCTAGTTTTTCTTGTTGTTGATGTAACTGCTGTTGCTGCTGAAGAATTTTTTGTTCCTGCAACCGCAGGACTGCCTCCAATTCAGCGATCTTTTCCTGCATTACCTCATCGGTTTGCTGTAAATCCCTATTTACATCGAATCTACTCATCTTTTCACTGTATCCTTTAACAAATATCAGTAAATTCTGTAGTCTTCGTTTAATTTCTTGAAATTTTAAAAATTTTATCTTTCTTTTTTTTTCTCAAATATATCTTCTTTTAAAGTTCTAATTTTTTTGTTTATTTACTTTTTTATTATTTTTGTTTTTATTTATGTTTTTGATTTATTCACAAGTTTAATTTTAAATTTTAGTTAAAAGAATTTTTTTTTTCACAATTTTTTTCTTCACCGACTGCGCCAGTTGCGTTTCTTTATTTGAATAAAGAAAACTTTTTGTATTTTTTTCTTTGTTCACTCTTCTTCAGAAAAGTGAACCTTCTTTATTTATTATTGTCTTAAGACTGACACAAGAAAAAAAAGTTTTTATTAATACTTCTGTTAAACTTAAAAATGTAATATTATATTATTATTAAGCTAAAGTAAGCAATGCAAACATTAATGCTTACATTGCTGTCTGGCTAAATGTGGGAACGAAAAACAAATATGTAATTTAAACTATTAGGCTCCCTACATATTACCAGTTTAAGGGATGGGAATGTAACTCACGCGCCCATTGCTCTCTTGAAAAAATCGTAATAACCCACGATCATAAGTAGAGTGATACTACAACAACATACACTGCTATACCATTCACAAACATAAACGATCAGCGTCATAAAAGGGGTGATACATTAGCAAACATATACTCATAGTAGATATATATGCGCGAGATAAGTGAGGGGTTTTTTACTTACACAAAAAATAAAATATAACACACCTTTCCAGGTTCACCTCACTTTATATATTCTCCTTGTTAATTCAAAATTACAATTATTAATATTAAAAGAATTGCAGATTAAGCTTTAGAATATTGGAACAACAATATATACAAAATTATTTATAACAGGAAATGCATATTAAGGTTTAAAATATTGGTTACGAAAAAATATAAAATTATTAATAAAGAGAAATGCATATTAAGCTTTCATAAACTGCAAAAATGAATTGCATATAAAGCTAAAATTAATAAATACCAAATACAAAACAAATTACTGAATTGTTGTATTTTTTATGTTGAAGTATTATTCAGTAAAAAAAACTAAATTAAATAGTTTCTTATTTCTAGAACGTTGACTTTTGTGTTGCTGGTTTTCATATGTAAGCCAATCGAGGTGGTTTTGCTGGTGGCGTTGTTGTTGTTGAAAGTGGTATTATGGGGGTTTCCATAACTCCTCCCCCCTTAAATTGGAGCGATGACCAAAAATTTTGGCGGTCAGGAGCGACTAAGTTTGTTGTGGGTAGTTCTTTCTTATCATATTTTATTTTGCTGCGAGGATGACTATTATGACGAGAATTATTACTGCTACTAAACCATAATTTATATATCTGTGTAGTTCCATTTTGGTTGATAAGATCTCGATTGCTAGTTTGTTTTTGAAATGGTATTCTTTGAGCTTAGGTAGGCTCAAACTTTCAATCGTGGAAAAGGGTTTTATATTTATTTCCGCTGTTGTGTTAATAATAGAGTCATCCCAATAAATATTAGGATTTCCTTTGTATACTATTCCGTTAATAGTGAGATCACAGTTATTAAAATGTATTAGAAGATTTCCCTTAATACTAAGTTCTTTCAAATTGCATGACGTCTTTATTTTGGTTAGTGGTAAGTTCGTTGCTAACACCAGTCCATTTTCTGGTTGAGATATTTTGGTGATTTCGCCAACATTGTTTCGACTACAGGTAGCTTCTTGGTTATATATAATTTTGCCGAAGCAGGAAGATTTTTCTACAGCTTCCTGGCTCTCTTTGCAGTAGAACGTGTTTTGAATTCTTTTGCATAAATTGTCAAAATATTGAAATTCTTTTTTTTTTTTTGTTGTAAATTGTATATGGTTTTATAATAATTTAATAAATGGTATGGGAATTTTATGAGAAATTGTGTATTGCTCCAGAAAGATATGAAGAATGAGAATATTGAAAATAATATTTGTATTGTTGTAGTACCCTTGTAGTTCTAATAATTCGAACAAATGTTCTATAGTTTCCACTTTCATAGATTGGTATCCTAAATTACTTTCGATTTCTTTTAGTTCTTCTGTATTAAGGATCGTTTTTGGTATGATCCCGAGTGTGGATAGTGTCATTGCTTCAGAAATGCTTGTGATATGATTTGCTAGTAAATTAATATAATAGTTTATTTGATTAAGGAGTTGAATATCGCTTATAAGCTTGAAGTTGGAGGAAGTGCTATTTTGAGAGTTTTGTAACGATTTGACAATAATATCTTATTCAGTGTTTATATGGTTTGTAATGTTTTCTAATCTTTCCATAATTTTAGTATTAAGTACATCTTGTTTATTTGTTTCAATCTGTACTTTAGTTGTTAAATTAAATATTGCTTCATTAAGACGTGCAGCATCATTGCTATCCATGTTACCTGTGATGAATTTTACTGCTGTTCCTATGCCATTAAATAATCCTCTCTTGTTACGATACCTGGGTGTTTGTTTTTAAGATCCGTTATTTTAAACTTTATCATTTTTAATGATCTCTTGTTATAATATGATGACGTGAAATGTTGTAATGTTTCTTCGATTTTCATGATATTGTTTTCATATGA
Organism: Wohlfahrtia magnifica; assembly: GCA_023159175.1. Taxonomy (NCBI): domain Eukaryota; kingdom Metazoa; phylum Arthropoda; class Insecta; order Diptera; family Sarcophagidae; genus Wohlfahrtia; species Wohlfahrtia magnifica. The sequence continues at coordinate 56,170 of JAKWBJ010000448.1, read as the reverse complement.
ATCAAGTTTAATAATGTGTATGAGATTTGTGTAGTCTGTTATTGTCTTAGCCGTTCCTAATTTAATTTGTAATAAGCCTTGTGTATCGGATAGATTTTGTATGTTTATCGTTTGTGCGTGTATTATGGTTATAAATCTGAAAAAAAGGATTGTATGTTAGTTTGTTTCAAAATCGTCTTTTCTTTACTTTTGATTTGTGTAATTTCTTGTTTTCTGTAGTTATTAGTGTGACTTTGTTATTTTTTTTGATTTTGTGTTTAGTAAATCTAGGTGTTAATTTATTTCTTCTGCATTCTTTTCTATATATATAATCATTTTCGTCATAATTTATTGGGTCTTGCCTATTTTCGTTAAGTTTTTCTATGTGTTTGTCTGTATCGGATTGTAATTTATTTTTGATATATTCATATAATTGTGTTTGAAATTGATTGACTTTTGAAAGGTATTCGTCTTCATTATTGAATGAAATCTCACGATCGAATGTGTTTGTTCTGCCGTAAAAAAGTTCGAAGGGTGTGAGTTTTGTGGCAGAGTGAATGGCGTTATTGTATGTAATGGGGGTTTCAAAATGTCGTCAGGATCCATTTCTAATTTTTTATCTTTAATTTTTTCGGTTATTAATCTATATATTGCAGTTAAAGTTCAATGGAGTCTTTCAACAGGGGCATTACTACTTGACTGTTGAAAGCAAGTGAAGTGCAAATTAATCTGATATTGTTTACAAAAGTCTTTAAATATGTTCGAATTGAGTTCAGTTCCTTGGTCACAAGCAATTTGGTTAGGGATACCATGCATACTCAGAAAATGTTTTAAGGATTTAATTACACAAATACTATTTCTAGCTGTGAGAGTGTATGCCGCAGCAAATTTAGAAAATTTATCTATGACTGTTAGAATATTTTTAGCATTAATTGTATAAGTGTCTATATGGAGTATGTCCAATGGTTTAGTGGGCGTTGACGGTTTTTCAAATTTGGTTTTAGGGGTTTTTCTATCATACCTTGGTCTTTGGCATGCATTGCAGTTATTTATTGTTTGAGATATTTTAGATTTCATGTAGGGAAAATAATATTCACATTTTAGGTGATCCAATGTTTCTGTAATGCCTCTATGATTGTTAGTTTCATGATAGTCTTGAATTAATTTATAAAGAATATCGTTTTCTTTAATATCTTTTACCATTTTAGTGCATCTTACCAAACGGAAGATTTCACTTTGTGAAAAATGTTCTGAGTATACTTTTTGAATCAAACGAAATATTTCGTCGTTAGTGAATATAGCGGTAGTTTAGGATCAAGATGATTTTTTAGAATTTCTGTGATAATTTCTTCTGTATAGTGGGGGTATGTAAAGGTTTTTCTTTGCTTATTCTTAAAGATAACTTCGAGTTTCATGTGACAATTGGAGTTTACTTTCTTAAATAAAGTTTGCAAATTAAAATCATTTATGGGTTTTTCTGAAATAGGTATGTCATCATCGATATTTTCGTCTGCCGAGTGAATAGTACTTCCTGAAGTGCCCTGAATAGTTTCTGTATCGAATATATTTATATTTTGATCAACTGGAGTATTGGTTTTTATACGGCTAAGTGCATCTGCATTAGTGTTTAGTTTTCCTTTTTTGTAAATTATTTCGTAATCATATTCCTCTAATTTTAAGCTCCAGCGAACAAGTTTTGAGTTTGGCTCTTTGAGACTCATAATCCATGTTAGTGGTTTATGATCCGTTATGATTTTGAACTGATGACCGAAAAGGTATGGTCGAAAATATTTGGTAGCCCAAACTATTGCTAGAAGTTCTTTTTCTATTGTTGAATAATTTATTTCTGATGATGTGAGTGTGCGACATGTATAGCAAATTGGTTTGTCGCTTCCAATTGGACTTTGTGGTAGAATGGCACCAATTGCAAAATTACTGTCGTGAGATTAAATGGTTTTGAGAAATCCGGGTATTGTAGAATGAGTTGTTGGTTAAAAGACTCTTGCAAATTTCAAATATTTGTTTGTACATATCATTTATTATAATAGGTTGTTCTTGTTTTAAGCAGGCTGTAAATGGTTTTGTTATTTTGGCAAAATCCTTGATAAATTTACGGTAATATCCTAAAAGACCTAAGAAAGATTTTATTTCTTTTTGGGTGGAGGGGATTGGAAAATTTTGAATAGCCTTTATTTTATCAGGATTTGGTTTTACACCTTCGGTTGATACAATATGGCCTAAAAATGCGCATTCCTTATGTAGGAATTCAGATTTCTGTAGCTGCACTTTGAGATTGGCTTCTCTTAGAGCGGAAAAAACTTTTTTCAAATTTTCCCCATGTTCTTGAAGGGAAGTTGAGTAAATGATGATATCATCTAAATATACTAGAGATACGGTTCCTATTAAATCTTTAAGGATATAATCCATTACTTGTTGAAATGTAGAGGGAGCGTTCTTAAGCCCAAATGGCATTCGAACGAACTCATAGTGGCCACCTTCTACCGTGGGTATATCTTTTGGGTTCATCTCTAATTGATGAAAAGCACTTGCCAGGTCTAATATAGTGAAATACATACATTTCCCTAGTTTGTCTAAAATTTCATTTATGTTTGGGATTGGGTACCTATCTGATATTGTTTTCTCATTTAATTTCCTATAGTCTATTACCAAGCGCCATTTGCGTTTTCCACTTGCATCTAATTTTTTGGGTACTATCATACTGGAGCACTCCAAGGTGAATAAATTCTTCTAATTATACCCTGGTTCAACATTTCCGCGATTTGTCTTTTTATTTCTTCTTTTTGGATGTGTGGATACCTATAGGATTTTGTATAAATGGGTATGTCGTCTTTTGTAACTAAATTATGTTTGATTTTGTTGGTAAAGGTAAGAGGTTGGTTTTCTTGAAAGAAAATGTCTTCGAACTCCTTGCACAATTTGGTTATTGCCTGTTTTTCTTCAGAGTTTAAATGATCAATTCTCAGATTATCGATAAAATTTAAGCCGTTTTCAGAAGAACATTCCAAATTGATGTTGTTAAATTCTATGTAGTGTGAATTGGTGAGCGGCTCTAGTTTAATAGGATTTTCGACTAGAATGACTTTGTTGGTATTGGATTCATTGTTTACCTCAACTAAGCTGTACCAGCTTTTTGCATTGTAGACACCAGTAGAGATCGTAACCTATGGTTGTATGGCTACAGTAGGAATAAAGAAATCTCCATTTTCAATGTCTACGGGTATTTTAATAATAGCTTTTGTTTTCTGAGGTATTAAGAATTTTCCTGAAGTTAAATTTGGTTTGAAGAATAATGGAATGGTCGTGTTTTTTGTTATTATTTGTTTATTTTCTAGATCAATTTTTGCGCTTAATTTAGTAAGGATGTCTAATTCAAGTAGACCATCAAAGTAAATGTGAAATTTAAATATTAAAAATTCAAATTTTGTTTTATATTGAAATTCTACGAAAGCAGGTATGTTCACTTTTGAATTCAATTGATGTTTGTTAAGAACTGTTGTTATTGTTATTGGTGTACATTTTTCTATTTTTAGTTTTTTAGTATATTCTGGATTAATGAATGAAGCGGGTGCACCTGTATCTGTTAAGAATTTGAGTGGGCGACCAAAAGGAGATGAAATATTTACAAAAGGAAGATGTTTATTTATATGTAGGTATCCCTTGGGTTCTTAGAGGCACTGAGGTGAAAATTTTCAGGATCTACTATTTCGTTAAAGTTATCCATATTTGTTAAATAATTTGGGATATTGTCGTCTTCAGAAAAGGTATTTCCTGTGGTATAATCAATTGGGTGTAATTCCCTTGGGAATCTTCGTGTCTGTTTGCTTGTATTTCTATGGTGTGTATACCCTGAGCTAGTGCCCATTGGCTCTGGTGTGGTATTTGTTCGTGGATGGCTATTATTAAATGGAGTCTGGTTGTTTTGAATTATGTGAGTGTTAGTTTGGCTTGGTATTTGTGGGTAAAAATTGTGCGGTGACTGTGGTCTGGTGTATGAGTGATTGTCTGTTAGTTGTGAGTTATAAAAAAAAAGAGGGAGAATTGAAATGTTGTGGTCTAAAATTGTTTTGTTGTCTAAAATTGTTTCCTATTTGTGTTCTTTAAATTAACGGTTTTTGGTAATTGAAGAATGAATGTTGTGTAAAATGCCTTTGAGTTTCTGGTTTCCTAGTAAGATTTCTATTTTCTTGTTTAATGTAAAACATGTTTTGCTCTGTTACACAATATATAAAGGCCATTGGCAGTGTTTCTGGTTTCATAGCTCTAATGGAAGATCCAAGTGGCTCTCTTAAACCTGATAAAAATGTATTTAGGCACATTTTGGCAAACAGATCACGTTTTGCAATTATAATATTAGGATCGATTTCATGAATCATTATGTGATTGTTAATAGTAGCTTGAGTTTCTACTACTGAGCTGTAGAATTCTTCTAATGTTTTATAGTTGTGTTTAAGTAAATGAAGATCACGAATGAGGGAAGTTTCATTACGCTTGACAGAGTAATGAAGAATAAGGTTATTTTTAATGGTTTCCCATTGAAGATCTGTACTATACATGTTTAGTACCTCGTTGGCCTCTCCTTCAATTTTATTCCTTATGGCTCGTAGAATCATTTTGGCAAAAGGAGTGCCATCAATAGGTGTCAAAACCGACAGTATTTCTTCCACATCGTTAATAAAATCATATAGTAATTTGGGATTCCCATCAAATTTTGGGAGGTCTTTGACTGTATCTGGGATTCTTAAGGAATCCAAGATATCTCTAACATTTGATGGTGGGTTTGGATTAATATTAGTATCCCTACTCTCATTAACTCTCATTTCTGGAATTGAAGCAAGTACTCTTGGAAAAATTCGATAGGATCGGAATCTTTGCATATAATAATTGTAAAAAATTCTATTTTCCGAATAAAATATATTTATTTAATTCTTAATAAAAATATTCACGATTTTTTTTTCTTCAATCAATACACAAATATTTCTTTAAATTTTTTCAATTATAAAAGATTTCTTTTCATTTAATAAAACGTTTCTTTATTTTATTGAATGCTTTTCTTTACCATATACTTTATACTAATTTTATTTTTATGGTAATTCAATGTTTGACTTACGCAAAAATAATCAGCATTGTCCTTTAGTTATTATTCTTTTTCAACGATAATCCATCGTGCTGGACTTGGAAAATGTTGTTAAAAGTTATTAGCTTAGTAGATTCCTTTTTTTACGATTATCCGTCGTGCTGGAACTTTAGAATTGTTGTAGATAGTGCTGGCTTAAAAGTTATGAGCTTTGTAGATTCCTTTTTTAGATAGTGGTGGCTTAAAAATTATAAGCTTCGTAGATCCGTGTTCTTTTTTTTTACAATAATCCGTCGTATTGGAACTGGGTGACTGCGCCAGATAAGTGAGGGGTTTTTTATTTACACAAAAAAATAAAATATAACACACTTTTCCAGGTTCAACTCACTTTATTTATTCTCCTTCTTAATTCAAAATTACAATTATTTATATTAAAAGAATTGCAGATTAAGCTTTTATAATATTGGAACAAAAAACAAATACAAAATTATTTATAACAGGAAATGCATATTAAGGTTTAAAATATTGGTTACGAAAAAATATAAAATTATTAATAAAGAGAAATGCATATTAAGCTTTAATAAACTACAAAAAAGAATTGCATATAAAGCTAAAATTAATAAATACAAAATATAAAACAAATTATTGAATTTTTTATATTGTATTTTTATTGTATAACTTTATTCTATTTTTATGAACTGTTTGTTCTTTTTTGTTTTCTTATCTGCTATGGTTATATTGTGTCTTAAATCTATCTTCTTACCCTTGTAAGGTCCTCTATACAAATTTTCCAACTTATGACCTGCTTCATTTTTAAGTAGTACTAAATCTCCTATTTGAAAATCATAGTCTAGTATATTCATATCATAATTAATTTTTTGCTTAGCCTTATTTATATCTAGCAACTGTTTTGCTCTTTTATGTGCTACGTCTAATCTAAATTTTGCCTCTTTGGCGTAATCGTCTACATTATTTAGTGGTGTAACTCTATCTACTTCATTGAAACCTTTAAAAGTATTCGGAATATGTTTTTTGTTAAAACAGTAAGTAAAATATCTCAGTACAATATATCAGTACACTTGTGGCCAAGACAGGT
>JAKWBJ010000448.1:32500-45000 GCA_023159175.1 Wohlfahrtia magnifica | reverse complement strand
ATGATATAGCTTCTGACATGGCAACCATACACTCAGCAGATGAAGACAATTCTAACTTTATATTCATAACAGAAAGACCGTTAAATGTTTTTCGTAGACAGTTTTTATTTAGACGAGCTCCTGTGGAAGAACAAACACTAAAAATTATATTTAGAAATACTAGAACTATTATAGACTATGTTGAGATGACGCAAGAAAGAATAGAAAAAATACAAGCAGAATTTAAGAGAGAATGCTACTATCCCAATTGTGTTTCGGAGATATCAAATATAATAAATAATTGCGACATATGTAATCAATGCAAATTCGTCCACAGAGTTACAAGAATGCCTTTTAAAGTCACACCTCCTACATACTATATTCGAGATAAATATATTATTGATATTTGGAAGTAGGACAATTGTTCATAACTAACCTGCATTGATGTTTCCTCTAAATATGCTATAGTAGAAAATCTAAACCACACTAATTGGGTTGAAGCAAAAAGAAAATTATTGAAGGTGTTCAATGCCATAGGTCCTCCAAAAGTAATTAAAACTGATCAAGATGCAGGATTAGTCAATGTAAGTTTACAAGAATGGTAAAAGACTAAACATAAGACTCGAAATTGCAACTGGAAAAACAGGAATAGCAGATATTGAAAGACTGCATAAAACTTTAAATGAGAAATGAAGAATTATTAACACTGGTAATGATCAGGAATTAAAGCAAGTAGCAATTGAGCAAACAGTTTTCACTTATAATCATATGATAACACACATAACATAACATAATCACATATAACACTGGGGAAACTCCTTACAATATTTTCTTTAATAATCAACCTCTTACAAAAGATGCTCAAACTGTAAAGGAAAATAGGATAAATAATGCTAATAAAAAAAGGAAAGATTATGAAATAGATACAGGGTTCTTGGATGCAGAAAATTCAAGATAGCGATTAGATAAAAAAGCAAATCCATTCAAGCATGCACAAGTCTTGCGTAGGGAAAATGATGACCATTATATAGTTAAACTAATAAATATAAACATAAGAAAATATAAAACATGTTTTAAAAGGAAAAAATACTCTCATAATAATATCTCTTCCAGGAATCAAAACAAAGATGATACTAACGGTCCTGATATATCTCTTACTAGTGACGACAGTAGCTACTCAGACGATACAAATTCAGGAGATAAGCAGTGACAGGGGTTACGTAATACTGCAGAAAGGAACAATAGATATACCTGATAAGTATAATGAATTTAATGAAAATGAATTTTTGCAGACAACTATGATTAGGAGATACCTTAAAATAGCTGACGCTGAAAGGAAAATGTTCAACATTAGACACAAACGCGGACTTTTCAACGCTTTATGTAGTGGAATTAAATTTTTGTTTGGAACTCTTGATGACGAGGACAGACATGAATTTCAGGGCCGATTGAAGACAATAGAAGATAGCACGCTAACACAGGACGACATTAACAACATTTTATATCACATAAACAACGAAACTCAATTTATTAACAATTTGAAAAATGCCACTAATATATTACAGAATCAGATAGTTAGGAAGGTAGTATCGGGTGGATTTTTGGATAACATCAAAAAATATTACGAACATTTAAAAGACATTCAATTAGGACTGACTTTAAGTAAACCAGGTATTCTAAATCTGAAATTAATAGACCCAGATAAAATTTCTGAATTAAATACAAATCAATTAGAATATATTAAAACTTCCTTATGGCAAGGGGAGCACGTGTTGTTCATAGTTCAAATTCCTAACACAATGAAATCTTATCCCATTTTAAAAGTAGTTCCCTTTCCTTCACGTGACAATCATTTTGAGTTACATTTTGACATGAATAAGAAACTTACAAATATTGATAATTTGCTTTATGAAATAAAAGGTTCAAAGATAAAATTTTTAGAAAATAAGTGTATCAGGTATTTGTTAAATAAAAATTAAAGTGAATGTGAATTCATAATTAAACATGAAAAGAAGTAAATTTTATTGAACCCAGCTTTATTATTACAAAAAATATTAATGAAACGATTTTGAAACAAACTTGTAATGATTTAGAACTAAGAATAAAAAATCACAATCTGATCTTTTTTCAAACTGTAAAATAAGCAATAATGAACTTGTTTTTGAATCCTTTAATGATAATAATAATATTTTGTATGTTCCATATGTTAATGATATCGTCAATAAGACATTGATAGAATTACCTAACACTACTATAAGTGAATTAAAATTAACCCTACATAAAATGAAAAGGGGAAACAATATTACTTATGTAATTATAACAGTTATTTTAGCAGTTATATGTAATTTTAACAGTGATTATATTAAATTTATTAATAATGTTCCAATATTATAAAAAACATGATATAAACAGTCGGGATATTCGCGAGGACGCGAATGATCTTGAAGAGATGAGAAGTAGCATAAGAAACTTATATCCATAGATTTAGTTGCTGATTTTTGCTTTTATTTGTTTCCCAGACGTAATAAAATAGTTTTTGTAATTTGACTTCTTAATAATTTTTATAGTTTAAATTTTGCTTACGTTGTAATTTTGTTTACTTTAATTGTATCTAGCTTTAAGAATTTTTTGAAAAATAAAACCAGATTAAAACCAACCACCAAATAAACAGGTTGTTTTTTTTTCGTATTAGAGAATGTAAATCTCAAATACGTTACTTATATATATGTATATATATATATGTATATATGTATATATATATATATATATATATATATATATATATATGTATATATGTATATATATATATATATATATATATATATATATATATATGTATATATATATATATATATATATATATATATATATATATATATATATATATATATATATATATATAATACGTTACTTATATATATGTATATATATATATATATATATATATATATATATATATATATATAAAGAAGTGAAATTGTTAATACAATTATATATTGAAATTAATAATTATATTTTTTTATTATATTTTTACGTCTTAACCTTAAAACGTTAGAGTTCGTTTAAATTGCGTTAAAAAAATATACACCGTTATTTTTATTTATTTTACAGTTATATTTTTATTTACTACACAATAAGTTTTATACAGTTCACAACAACTTAATATTCGTTTATACAACACTTTAATTTCCGCTTTAACAGGTGTTTATCTTACGACAGCCAAACTATAACTGACTGACATGTGGGTAAAGCAGCCTTTTAAAATGGCCTGCATTTTAGAAGGTTCAGGAAATATCTACCATCTTCTATTTCCATATCCGCTAATTCAAATGTAACGTAAAGATAATCGAAGTGGCAGTGCTGCAAATTTGACATATACCAAAATCCCACAATTCAGTGTTGTATTTTTATTTTCATAACTATATATTATTATTACATATTATTATTATGTATATATTGAATTAGTAACAATTTCACTTAAAGTATCCGCAGATAAACCATTTTGAGGAATAAAATAATTTAGAGTGACAGCAAAATTAGAAAACATGAACTTGATCAAAAAACAAAAACATGGGCGCCAATTTAATTGGTTCTTCCAAGTTCCATGTTTTCGAATCCATTAACTAAATTTAAAATTGCATTATATCCCAACTCTTTTCTTATACTCATTTCGTCCATGACTATAGCCATATGCTTGGCATTTGTCATCCAATTGCGCCCATTTTGCTTCACGGATTCAAAGGCATTATTTTTCAAGCCAGGCTGAAGAAATTGAATGGGTCCCCTACCGATTCAAGGTGGAAACATGAGGCAGACTTAAATTAAATTTATCCCTTAAAAAATGTGGGTTTGGGTTTGTAAAATATGTTGTAAATATTTCACATCTTCAGAATATTCCCTTGGTAGAGAGGTCAACAAAAGTTTACAAATATTTTGCAAAGCATCAATCGGTTCTCCAAGAGACTTCTCTACATTTTTACGGGTAAACTTTCTGACAGATTTTGTGCGCCCCTTTGATTTTAAAATTTCTTGAATTTCAACATTTTTACAATCTATAATTTTTCGGGAGAACCTGAACTCAACATTTGAATCTTCCATTTCATATATATTTTCAGTTGGAATAGCTTTCAACTTTAAATTTTTATTAATGTAGGAACTTGAGAAATTATTTACGCATACATAAAAATCCTTATCAAAATCTTTTTCAGGAATTCGACATTTCCCCCGCCAAATTTGACCTAGAGTCATATCCGGTACAGGAAGTTTAAATATTTTCAATTACTTGAAATGCCTTTTTTCTACATCTTCCCATGCAATATTTTATGCCCGATGGCAAAGTATTTCTTTTTTTTTTATTGCTCGCATTAGTTTCTTCATTCATATAAAATACTCATATGTTTCAAAATCGTCCTGAGCTGTTAAAATCTGTGATTGTAAGTTAAGAAACAAAATAAATAAAATTTGCTCAAGCAACGAAAATGATCAAAGATATACTCTCTATGTACAGTAGCATAGCAGTAAAGTGTATCACTAAAACCAAGGTGAATTCAAACCAGGTGACCTTGGCTTGCTACGTATGCAACAGCTGATAAGTGACTATATGACACAACGATTCGCCATTACTTTTTTCTTACAACAAATATATGTGACACACAGTTAATTTGTTTACTATTTGCTTACTATAGTGTTGCATTATTTTGACACAACGTTAAAGTCTGTTTACAGTGTTGTATTCGTTTTCACGATGAGACCACCTTGTCAAATTCGCCTTGTCAATGCTGTGCAAAATTAAAAATGTATGTGTATTGCTGAGAAAGCGAAAAATGCACTGTAAGCAATTAGTGATGGGTTAAAAGTAGTATTAGTTTCTTTAAGAATTTATTTTGAATTGAAAATATAAACATGTAAATGTTTTGTGTAAAATTTAAAATGCTTTTGGAATCAAATATATAACAGCTGCACTGTTTTATAAATGTAAAATAAATGGTCTTCAATTTTTCTTTTTTAAGTAATATTAATGATTTCTTTGCTGAAAAAAAGTCATTCTATAAAAAACAAAAAAGTTTAAGATTTTAACAATTAAATATAATAGTTTCCTCCAAGTTAAATAAATTCTTTTTTTGAATAATTATGTATATAAAGATTTTTATAAACCTTGCTTTCTAAATTTTTCAATATTTATACTTTCGTGATAATTCCGAACGAGTAAAATATTTTTTAAGTTTGCAGAGCTTAATGTATTACGTTGTTTAGAATAATATAGAATAAACTTGTATTTGATACTCGTAGTTACTGACATGAAAACGGATTCTCGAAGAGATCCAGTAATGGTTTTATATGTTGAATTTCTTTAAATCCATTCTCATAATTATGAAAAAGTGTCTCAAATATATGTATCGACATGTTCATATTTTTTAAAATTATTTTTATCGTCACATATTTTTAAAAATTTGGGAAAAGTGAAAAATCATTAGACTAGATTTTGGTTAGTAGCAAATATAATATATATATATATATATATATATATATATATATATATATATATATATAATTATATAAAATATATATATGTATATATATACATATTATATTTGCTACTAACCAAAATCTAGTCTAATGATTTAGTAGCAAATATAATATATATATATATATATATATATATATATATATATATATATATATATATATATATATATATATATATTAATTATATAAAATATATATATATATATATATATATATATATATATATATATATATATATATTTGCTACTAACCAAAATCTAGTCTAATGAGTTTTCACTTTTCCCAAATTTTTAAATATATATATATAAAACATATATATATAAATATATATATATATATACAAAACATATATATATATATAAATATATATATATATATATATATATATATATATATATATATATATATATATCTTTCCTTTCACTGAAGTTCAAAATTAAATTCATTTAGAAATGATGTTGTTTCTGCTAAGGAAGATCTAAAATAAATTCATTATCTTTAAAAAATTATATTCCTTCATGTTTTCAAGTTCTAGAAACTCTGCAACTTCATTTAAATCAAAAAGGCGATTAAGCCAATAGCCGCGGCCTAACCAGCGGACTTCCATAAACATTATTAGATCACTGTGGGAATCTCTATTATTTTTCAAAAATTGTTTAAATTTCCTGTGTGTAAGTGAGTGGTGTCCACCTCGTATCTTGTTAATGATTTTTTCAGTAGTGTTCATGGCAGGTACCTCAGATATAAATTTGGATGCCAGAGCGTCCTGATAGACAACGCAATGAAAGTTTTGAGCTTCAAAGCCATGGCTTTTCAATTGTCCAACTAGTCCTTCATTTTTACCAATCATGGCATTTGCCCCGTCCGTACAAACACTTGTTAGTTTTAGAGAATCTACAATTGATAATAGTTTTTCGCTAACAACATCAAAATACATTTTCTCTGTCACGTTTGCATGAGAGGTTTCAACCGAAAATATGGATTCGAAAACATTTGAATTTGCATCAACGCAACGAATGCAAATAACCAATTGACACAAATCATTAATATTCGTACTTTCGTCTCGACCATAAGAAAAAAAAACAATTTTTAAGAGTTTGCCTAATCATAGACTCAACAAAAACCATTTGCATTGTACGTCTGACTAAGGTAAAACGGGACAAGGGAAGGGAATTTATTAAACTTAAGTTGTAGTTGAGCATTTCAAAAACTTTTTCTAAAATCTGCGTCAGATACTCTTTATTAGTAAAAGACCTGCCATGTTTACTATATCTAAGCTTATTAAGCTTCTTGATATATCATCTTTTACGTTTATATTTGTCATTCTTGTTTTATTGATTTTCACATTGACTAACCATTCTTTTAATTTTTGAACATAAATTTCTTTGCTTAAATCAAGCAGCTTTTTTTCTTTCATTGTCGTTTAATTTGAGAAAATGGCGTTTACAGATATTTAAATAATTTCCCTTAAATGTTTTGCGACAATTAAGGCATTGGGGATTACCAAATGCATTAATAATCATAAAATATTCATCACACATTGTTAATAATCATAATCAAAATAAAAAAATCCGCGAACAGCCTACCCACATATTAATTCGTCGCTGTTTCAATGACGACTAAAAGCAAATTTCTTCCAGTGCTTTCAAAAAATATCACAGACAAAGAAACAACTAAAAGCAAGAGCATAAGAGCACACCATTGCACTAAAATTAGTATGCATCTATTCAATCTATATATGTATTTCATTTAAATAAAAGCTTATAAATTAATTCAAACAAAAAAATGTTATTTCAGTTTTGTAGAGTTAAAGGCAGTTAACAATATTAATAAGAAATTATTAAAATTTTTGCATTCCTTTAATTTTTACAAGGAAAACAATAAAATTCCCTAAATTATCATCACTAAAGGTAGTATGCAGTAAGTAAAATTTTTTGGTTTTATCAACAAAATTAGAAAAAAATGTAGTCGATTTATTATTTGATAAGGTCAACTCTATTTGTTATACCTTTTTTAAGTCGTAACTGCATCGAATCCATTAAGTCTTGCATCACATAGCTGGGAAATATTAACCATTTTGCCACTATAATATTTGTTTAGTTCTGTTCTTCTTCTTACTCCTAGTTTTCGTATTTGGCGGCCTAGATGGGAACAAAAATACTCTAGTGGGCTAAGATCAGGTAACTAAGAACAACTTTTCAATTGCACAATGTAATACTATAACCATTCTTTGACGATAAGAACAGCATGTCTCAAGTCATTAATCTGTTGAAATATAGAGGAGTTATTTAAGACTAACTGTATGGATCCTTCTTACAAATTATTGTTTTAAGATATTCAAGTATAAATATTAATTAATAATTCCATCAATATGCAATAATTTAGATAATTTCTTTTTATTAATATTGTTAACTGCCTTTAACTCTACAAAACTAAAATAATTTTTTTTTAACTAATTTATAGCCTATATTGAAATGAAACATATAGATTGAATAGATGCGTGCTCATTTTAGTGATACACACAGCGTTGCCACTATTGGTAGAATTCTACCAGAATTGGTAAAATATTTTTCGTTTGGTAGGATGGTAGATTTTTGCAAAAGTTTGCAAATTGAAAAATCACTATGTTGTAAAAATTTTTTTATGCTCGCTATCCTATCTATAAACGAAAATCAAGCTAACAAGTATCTGATCAAAATATTAGTTGTTACAAAAAATAACAGTAACAGCAAACAGGAATAAATTTACTGTCAACATCAAAATAGTGTACACCTATATTTTCTACAATTAATCTTTAACTTTAGTCCTTTAAAATAAGATAAAAAAGAAGATAAATGTTTTATATTTATTTTAAAGTACACTTAAGGCTTTACGAAATCTTAACAAATAACTGAATTCTTGAAATATCTGAAGTTATGCAACAAATATTAAAGTCTGTTCCAAAAAAAGGGATAACATGGAGTCTCTGACGTCAACTCGAAGATTTAGATAATGCGGATGCCAACTGCCTACTCTCGCGCAAGATCTTCATTATGCAGTAGAAACTGAAGGACCTAGAACGATTGGCTCGCCATGTTGGAATTGAAATAAACATCATAAAAAACCAAGACAATGAAATAAACAATACTAGCACGGAAAACATCACACTACAAGGTCAACCAGTCGAGCATCTGCTATCTAGAAAAAACAATGAAAACATATGGCGGCATAGAAACTGACGTAGATACCAGCATCAATAAAGCGAGAGCGGCATTCGGACGTGTGCAGTCAGTATGGAGAAGCTCACATATGCCCAGATGGATTAAGCTCATAATATTCAACTCATGTGTTAAATAAATTATGTTGTATGCCAGTGAAACCTGGCTAGCATCGAATAACATCACGCAAAATCTCCAGGTATTCATTAACAAGTGTCTCAGAATCATATGCAGAATATTCTGTCCTAACACCATAAGAAACACAGAACTGTGGAGCATTACTAACGAAGAACTCATACTGAAACAGATAAGGGAAAGAAAATGGGGATGGATTGGACACATCATTCGAAAAAGTTCAGATGGTATTACCAGAATGTCAATCGAGTAAAATCATAAGAGGCATTCGTGCCATTTGGCCATGGCACTGTGACCTAAAAAGTTCTATTGTGCCAAACACTCTGAGGTCAAACCCGACAATCTAACATAGAAAGAAGCAAAAGAGGTAAGTCGTGTTAAATGAACACAGTTTTATCCACAGTGAAGCTCGATGAAAGTTTTGGTAATAGCACAGAAAGGTGAAAAGTACACTGCAAGATAAGACAAATAATGATTCCCCATTGGCACTTCTAAGCAACAGTGAAATCCTTCCTAAGACTTAAATTTTAATCCATTCGAGCACTTTCGGGAAAGAATCCTTTATAGTAGAAAATCTCATCCAAATTTAAAAAAAAACTTAGTGGAAGCTGTTTCTCAAATATTATATGCTGTTTTTTAAGCACAAGGAAAATAAACCGAATACTAAAATAAAAAAAAATATATATTTCCTTGTGAACTTTTTTAATTAGTAATATATTGAATACATTTCATATTTGTTGCGTAAATTTTGTGTTAGTAATACGTAGTTTTACTGCCTTTTAAGGATTTTGTAAAACCTCGCATACAGTGTAAAAAAAATTTAAAATATTTATTTGTGGAAAATTATGGTGTATGCTTTATTTTGTAGCTCACATTACATCAGCACATGTAAAAATTTTAGTAAAAATTGTTATTTCCATCAAAATTTTTTTTTTTTTTAATAGTTTTTAAAAATTTGTAGATTTGTATCGATTTTGGTAATTTTTAAAAAATTTTGGTAGAATTAAAATTTTTGTAGTGGCAGCACTGGGTACACTGTACGTAAATTTCTCTTTGGCTTCTCTTGCCTTGTTACTATGGTTTGATTTAAGCTCTTTGCTTTTGCTTTTTTTTTGTCCTTCCTTACCACATCCAGAAATGTTTTTCAAAAATATTTAGTTTTTTGTTGATATGCGCATTCTATATAATTTATATTCTTTTGTAAAAGAAATGAATGCAGTAATGCAGGTCTCCAGTTTGTACTTACGTTTTTTTTTTGTTTTTTTGCTTGTACGATATTGTTCGTATTTTAAAAACAAATATGTATACTTTACTTTGTATGCATGCATGTACACATATTTGTAATTGCTGTTTGTTTTTTTTTTTTTTGGTTTTTACAAATTAAAAACCGATTTCTTATATAGGATGTACTTATTTGTATGCGCAACAACTTGTTGGTGCAACAAAAGTATTATAAAGAATTAAATAATAATAATAATAAAAATATATTTGTTTGTAGTTATTTTGGTTTTAAATAAAAACAATATTTTGTTTTTATTTTTGTTTAAAACCGATTTCTTATATAGGATGTACTTATTTGTATGCGTATATGATAAAAATCTTGTTGGTGCAACAAAAGTATTATAAATAATTAAATAATAATAATAATAATAATAATAATAATAATAATAATAATAATAATAATAATAATAATAATAATAATAATAATAATAATAATAATAATAATAATAATAATAATAATAATAATAATAATAATAATAATAATAATAATAATAATAATAATAATAATAATAATAATAATAATAATAATAATAATAATAATAATAATAATAATAATAATAATAATAATAATAATAATAATAATAATAATAATAATAATAATAATAATAATAATAATAATAATAATAATAATAATAATAATAATAATAATAATAATAATAATAATAATAATAATAATAATAATAATAATAATAATAATAATAATAATAATAATAATAATAATAATAATAATAATAATAATAATAATAATAATAATAATAATAATAATAATAATAATAATAATAATAATAATAATAATAATAATAATAATAATAATAATAATAATAATAATAATAATAATAATAATAATAATAATAATAATAATAATAATAATAATAATAATAATAATAATAATAATAATAATAATAATAATAATAATAATAATAATAATAATAATAATAATAATAATAATAATAATAATAATAATAATAATAATAATAATAATAATAATAAATAATAATAATAATAATAATAATAATAATAATAATAATAATAATAATAATAATAATAATAATAATAATAATAATAATAATAATAATAATAATAATAATAATAATAATAATAATAATAATAATAATAATAATAATAATAATAATAATAATAATAATAATAATAATAATAATAATAATAATAATAATAATAATAATAATAATAATAATAATAATAATAATAATAATAATAATAATAATAATAATAATAATAATAATAATATAATAATAATATTAATAATAATAATAATAATAATAATAATAATAATAATAATAATAATAATAATAATAATAATAATAATAATAATAATAATAATAATAATAATAATAATAATAATAATAATAATAATAATAATAATAATAATAATAATAATAATAATAATAATAATAATAATAATAATAATAATAATAATAATAATAATAATAATAATAATAATAATAATAATAATAATAATAATAATAATAATAATAATAATAATAATAATAATAATAATAATAATAATAATAATAATAATAATAATAATAATAATAATAATAATAATAATAATAATAATAATAATAATAATAATAATAATAATAATAATAATAATAATAATAATAATAATAATAATAATAATAATAATAATAATAATAATAATAATAATAATAATAATAATAATAATAATAATAATAATAATAATAATAATAATAATAATAATAATAATAATAATAATAATAATAATAATAATAATAATAATAATAATAATAATAATAATAATAATAATAATAATAATAATAATAATAATAATAATAATAATAATAATAATAATAATAATAATAATAATAATAATAATAATAATAATAATAATAATAATAATAATAATAATAATAATAATAATAATAATAATAATAATAATAATAATAATAATAATAATAATAATAATAATAATAATAATAATAATAATAATAATAATAATAATAATAATAATAATAATAATAATAATAATAATAATAATAATAATAATAATAATAATAATAATAATAATAATAATAATAATAATAATAATAATAATAATAATAATAATAATAATAATAATAATAATAATAATAATAATAATAATAATAATTAATAATAATAATAATAATAATAATAATAATAATAATAATAATAATAAATAATAATAATAATAATAATAATAATAATAATAATAATAATAATAATAATAATAATAATAATATAATAATAATAATAATAATAATAATAATAATAATAATAATAATAATAATAATAATAATAATAATAATAATAATAATAATAATAATAATAATAATAATAATAATAATAATAATAATAATAATAATAATAATAATAATAATA
>JAKWBJ010000448.1:0-27500 GCA_023159175.1 Wohlfahrtia magnifica | reverse complement strand
AATAATAATAATAATAATAATAATAATAATAATAATAATAATAATAATAATAATAATAATAATAATAATAATAATAATAATAATAATAATAATAATAATAATAATAATAATAATAATAATAATAATAATAATAATAATAATAATAATAATAATAATAATAATAATAATAATAATAATAATAATAATAATAATAATAATAATAATAATAATAATAATAATAATAATAATAATAATAATAATAATAATAATAATAATAATAATAATAATAATAATAATAATAATAATAATAATAATAATAATAATAATAATAATAATAATAATAATAATAATAATAATAATAATAATAATAATAATAATAATAATAATAATAATAATCATAATAATAATAATAATAATAATAATAATAATAATAATAATAATAATAATAATAATAATAATAATAATAATAATAATAATAATAATAATAATAATAATAATAATAATAATAATAATAATAATAATAATAATAATAATAATAATAATAATAATAATAATAATAATAATAATAATAATAATAATAATAATAATAATAATAATAATAATAATAATAATAATAATAATAATAATAATAATAATAATAATAATAACAATAATAATAATAATAATAATAATAATAATAATAATAATAATAATAATAATAATAATAATAATAATAATAATAATAATAATAATAATAATAATAATAATAATAATAATAATAATAATAATAATAATAATAATAATAATAATAATAATAATAATAATAATAATAATAATAATAATAATAATAATAATAATAATAATAATAATAATAATAATAATAATAATAAAAATATATTTGATTGTAGTTATTTTGGTTTTAAATAAAAAACAATATTTTTTTTATTTTTGTTTATATTTCGGGTTTTTGGTGCTTAAGAAAGATTGTCGTAGTTGGCGTAAAAACCACTAGACGAGAAATATATCAGACGTCTCAGATTTTGTACATGCACTGCCAGTGGGTGAGGCAGCTGATGACAATGAATTGGCTCTCGTAGCGGCTAATGGTGAGCGCATGTCTTGATATAACGCTGTCGCATTAACAGATTGGTTTTGTACACCCTCGTAATAATATGAATCTGTAAGACGGAAATAAATAAAATAATTAAAATTAAAATTAATAACATTCTAATATGCTACTAAAAAAAACTTAAATATTAACATTTGTTTTTAATTTAACAAAAGATAAAAAAGGTGAGTAAGGTAATAAATAAAAAATAAGTTAAAATAGTTCAAGATACATACATTGTACATATGGTATAAAGTACAAAATTTGAAACTCATGTCAATAAAATAACAATTTAATACTCGTAATAAAGATTTGGCAAACAAATTTTGTCATGTCATAAAATTTCTGATTGGGTCACGACCTCCGCGTGATAACACCCGATATTTTTTGCACCCGCCAAAGGGCCGGCTAATGTAAGCGGTGAATCATGCCTGCGAATAAAGTGGTTGGATATGTGGTTATATCTTGCTCTGTAAAAAAAACACCACTCTTAAGGCAATAATAAATGATAAAAAAGGACTCGGCGAATGTTTAAAGGATCACAATTTAAAGATTTGCTTCTGGAATGCACGAACACTTCTAAGACGAAGGCTGACATCACCGCCATCCAGTAAGATAGACGGCATGGCGTGAATAAATGTGCTATACATATGTGGATGTGGATTTGTTGTGTGTAGAAAATCGAATATGTCATCTAGTAGCGGGTTTCATTCTAATGGTGAACGGCTGGCCGTAATCCACATCAAAGCTAAGTTCTTCTTCATAAGCCTAAATTGTGCGCATGCGTCGACGGAAGATGAGGATGAAGAGACTAAAGACAGATTTTATGAGCCAGAATACGACTACTGCCCTGTGCATGACATTAAAATTGTTCTCATGGATTTAATTGCTAAAGGTAGCAAGGAAGCTATCTTAGGCTCATTCGTCGAAAAGTTTAGTGTTCGTGATGTCACGTTTGATCATGTATTGAGACTGATAGATTACGCGTCGCAAGAAACATTGTATAGTAAGTAGGACCACATTTAAACATCGCAATATCTATAGGGCATAACATTAATGTCACCTGATGAAAGGACGACAAGTCAAATACTTAAATCATGTGGCTGACGTGACCAATGTGTTCGACGTACGAACATTCCGAATAGCTAACATCGATTTGGAACACACACTACTAGCAAGAGGTCAAAATAGCAATCTATTGGCTAAAGAATTACTAATATACGGGTACTGATGGAATACCAGCAGAGCTGTATAAGATCAGAGTAGATAAGCTGATAAATTTCATCAGCTAATCAGAAGGCAGAACATATTGTCTGATGGTTGGAAACTCTGCAACAAAAAAAGAGGCAAGATGTTTTGTGTCAGCAACCAAGTGCTAAGTGTGCTATCCATAGAATATAAGGTACTTGCAAGTATAATTTGTGAAAGATTGAAACTCGCCAGTCTGATCCAATCTTATAAGTGTGGCATCAGGCCGAATAAACCAACAGACGACAAAATCTTCACTGTTCGAAAAAACTGTAAAATTCTCATAAGAAACAAATTGATTTATACCCCCTCTTCATCGATTATAAATAAGGTTTAATATTATAATCCGATAAGAGAAAAACTATTCGAAGCTACATTTGCGTATGGGATACCAGAAAAACTTGTACTCCTTTTTAGAATAACACCGAGTGGCACGAAGTCCTCAGTTTAAATAGGAAGTGACGTGTCCGAACCATTCAACACTACAAGAGGCGTCAAACGGGGGACACCTTACCGTGTAACTTCTCCAACATCTTGATGGAGAACATTTTTGAAAACGAAAAGGATAATAAAACGGACACAATTTACACCAAAAACCGCATCTTCCTCGCTTATGTGAACAAAGTAGATATAGTCGGGAAGACAGAACAAGCTGTAACTGAAACTTTTTGAAAAATTTAGGTAAAGTCGTCTAAAAAGGTATTTTCGGTTCGGTAAAAAGCCTAAAAACAGAGCCTGCTCTGAAAAGACGAATGAATCAGTTCTGGGTGTATTCTCGTAAACGCAAAGTACAGGCGTCTGTCAGTGGTCTGCTACACTGCACGGGGAAAATGGTCTTAATCACTCCCACGTAATTATTGGAATATAATTTGTAATTGAAAATAAATAAATAATATAAAAATTTTAATTTAAAAACAAATTAAATTTTTAGTTTTTAATAAAATTAATTAGAGTTGATTATACAAGCTTTTAATAGTGGAAATGACAGAAAAATATAATATAACAAAAGATCCTAAAAGTGTCTGTTCAAAATAACACGAGCTTAGCCTTACTTCTTCATTTCCAAAACTGAAAATTCTATAAAAAAATTCGGAACAAAATTTTCTTGGAAATGTTAATTACTTGAGGTATTTTGTGGATTGAATACCCTGTGTGTTTGATGACTTTTTGACATAGAGTCAATAAGATCTCGACATCCTTTTAATGAAATATTTTGCAACGAATTTTGCACTACATTCCAGCCATTGTCATTCTATGGAGTCAGAGTCTGTGGACTGACCTTTAGTTAAAAGTAACTCTATTGCCAATTTACTTTCACTAGGCCGCATAAATATGCGCTCAGACTATTAAGTATATTTTAAGGTCTGATTTTTTGAAATTGATTTTAATATTTTGTTTGGCAGTGATGTCTGCAAAAGTATGCGTACATAAAATAAATCAAAGATTTTTATAATTCAAACTGGGTTTTAATACAAATTCTGATACCCCCGACAAACAAGAACTCCAAGAACCTGACAGTGATGTAACCAGTTGCTTAGTGTAATTAGGGTTAATTATTTCCCATTCGCCATTTGTTACCGTTTGGAGAATCTGTTAAATGTGTTATGGGACTTAAGCCCAGTTAGTGCGTTGCAATATGTTTTAAATCGTTGGCTTGCTGAATATGTAATCATCTTCAACCTCTTAGTATACCCTATGATCCATTATTAATGGGATAAACTCTACATTACCTACATCTTTGCTTGTCACATAGCCCCATACCATCACATCTCCAGAATTATAATAAGCTGCTGGTTTTAAGTTTTTGGAAATCAATATTTTCAAGGCTGTTTTGTAAGACTTTCTCCACAGAAGGTGGCGTTCTTTATACACAAATTAGAGTACTTGACTTTGGCGGTTTATTTATGTGTTCCTCAGCTAAAGCAATTCGCTTTTATCTATTGAATTGTTACACTAGTGGCTTATCCGCGTTTTATCGCTTCCTTAGTATACCTATTTCAAAGTTCTGCGCGCATGGTACCTTTAAACACTAGCTTATTAAATTATGTGTTTATGTTTTAAGCAATTTTCGACGCTGCTAATCTGGAGTTTTTCTTCACTAAATGCACTTTAACTCTTCTTTTGTGTTTAGTTAATTTTGGTGAGCGACCAATACGAAGCTTTGAGATTAAAACTCTAGACTTTAAAGACATTTTTTAATCACTCCCTTGATAGGGGAGTAAGTTCCTTCAACTATTTGACCGATTTAGCTTTACGTTTTTTCTTGTTTCCATTAATGTATTCTAATTTTACATTCAGCACTGGTCACCTTTCTTGAATATTATTGCACTTCAAACCAATAAACTTTTAAAAACAGGTGTATTGAGGTTTTTAATGAGCTTGTGACTAGAACTTTAGTTTTATGGTATCATTCATAGCGTAGTAAATAAGGTGCATGTAGATCTACAACAATTTAAACAGTAACAAGAACAACAGTAATATGTTTTTGTATTATTATTTGAACCAGTTCGAACATGTCAACGACAGCTGAAGAAAAACAGGATTCTGTTTTATCATTACATGCACTGCGTTATCCGTAGATATAAAATATTTTTCAAAGCAAACTGGTAACTGTCAGCTAACATTAATGATTCTTTAAAAACAAAATAGGAAGCCGTTTATTTTTAATTAGATAACATAACAAGTGTATTTGTGGGAAAAATGTATTTGTGGTGTTTGAAGTTATGTAAATTTAGTAGATCTTGGTTGTTTGTGTCATGTGTTTTAGAATATATTTCAATATCTATAAGTTTATTAAAATATGATTCAGAAAAAAAAACATTATATTAAAATAAATATATAAATATTTATGAATTTAACTTTGCAAAGAAATACAGACTTTTATGAATATATGTATAACTGGAGCCATCTGTATTTTATTATTGCTTTACTTAGGAAAAGAGCTAATGCCACTTTGATTTCATTATGAGCTTATAACGAAGAGCGTCTTTAAATAAAGGTTAAAAATTCGAAAAGTTGAGTGTATTCAATTTAGGTTTTGATAATTTATTTAATGATTTAGCTTATGTAACCAAGATGTCTTCAATTAAAAATATAAATACGACTATTCTTATTGATGAGTATTTATCAGAACTTTTATCAAATCAGTTAAAAAAAAAACTGACAGCTTAAAAAATTTAAAGTTTTGAAGTTCTAGTGCATTTAATAATTTTGAAAAAATGTGAAATTTGTATACCACATTCAAACGTTTTTACTGAATTATTTTTTAGATTAAATGTTTTTGAATTATATAAAAAAGTATACGCAAAGGAAGTTGTACATATGCATGTATACTATTTACACAAACGTCTTTAGCAAGATCGCTACAAAAATAGCTATACATATTGTTACGAAAATCAAATTCGGGAACAACTGTACAACTGAATAATCGAGAGGTTCGAGAGCTTTCGATGTGTTGTTTACTCAGCCATATAAAAAGCACGTCGATGCGAACAACAATCAGTCTAGTTGGTGTAAGCACAGCGAACGTATTATTGGTTTAAAGAGAGCTTAGTGTAGTTAAACTCTGGTTGGAAAGGTTGTGATCGAACCCAAATTGTAACAACGATCGGGTTGGAAGATCTTTAGGTAGAAAGATCTGTTGAGTAATTGTTGTTGTTTACAAAGTTGTAAACAAGTCGAGTAAATAAGGATAGAAATTGTAATTGTTTGTAAGAAGGTTACAAACAGTGGAACACAAAACTGTGTTAATAAAGGATAATTATTAAAAACTGAATACTAGATTTATTTTATTTTAACTGAAATCTACGAACTCATACATACACTTTTTTTTAAAAGGGTAAAAATATTATTAACAATTCTTAATTAAAATATTTTGTTTTAACAGTTCTCAATAGAATAATTTTGTTTGTCATTACATATTTAATTTAGTTTTTAATTAAATACGTACTATTCTTTTATAAATGTGCTGATTCAATTCTGTTATGTACTGAGTTATTTAAATTCAAATCTGGAAACCCTTCTTTTACATAAAATTTTAAATTTTAAAAATAGCTGCCCTAAAAATGTCAACAAAGGAAGAAAAAGTAAACAAACTTTGACAGCTCAAAACTGCAAACAAACAACAAGCAAAAAATATATATTTTGACTCGCAAGTACTCTCTTAAGAAGGTACTTGCAATTATTAATTAAAATATTTTGCTGAAACAGTTTTAAATATAATAACTTTTGTTTGTCGTTACTTATTGAATTTATTTATTAATTACATACGAACTGTTCTTTTGGAAGTGTACTGATTTTATTCTGTTATGTACTGATTTCTTTAATTTCAAATCTGGCAACCTTAACAACTTTTTAAAGTGAAACAATTTAAATTTTAAAAATGGCGGCCCTAAAAATGTAAAGGGGGTGATACATTGGCAATCATTTGTTTGCAAACATCGCAAATAACCAGTTGCATTCAAGGAAAAGTAAGTTATCCATATATGCGATTGGCTATTTGCGATGTTTGCAAACAAATGTTTGAAAATGTATCAGCCCTTTAAGAAAACGAAGAAAAAGTAACCAAACTTTGACAGCTAAAAAACTGTAGACTCGCAAGTACTTTTTTATGTGTGCTCTGCGTACTTCTATCCATAAAAGTCTGTATTTTTTTGCAAAGTTAAATTAATAAATATTTGCAATTATGTTTTCAGAATCATACAACCTTATAGATAGAAAAACATGACACAAACAACAAAGACCTAGCGAATTCGGATAATTTCTTCTAAGGCCATGAATAAATTTTTTCCATAAATATAATTGTTGTGTTACCTAATTTTAGATAACCAGATTCTTATTTAGTTTTCGAAGAATTATTAATGTTAATTCGAAAAATATGAAAGCATATTATGTTACAAGTTTACTTTTTTTATTTATGGAGAACTGTGTATTGGCTGTTTTTGGATGCGTCGATTCAAAAAATTTAAGATAAAAACTGTACAAAAGAAATACAAATATTAAGCACAATTTAGCGCATTTACTGATACAACAGAACGTCTAACAACCTTATTTTACTTCAGCTGTCGCTGACATATTCGTACTGGTTCAAATAAAAGCACAAAAAAAAATTTACTACTGATCTTGTTATTGTTTAAATTGTTGTAGGCTTGCATGCACCTTCCCTACACAAAATGAATGACAGAAACTAAAAGGGGTGATACATTGGCAAACATTTGTTGCAGTGGATCTGGAGTCTTTTTTGACTTGTCAAAAACTTTTGACTTAGTCGATCACGGCATATTCGTAGAGAAATTAAGAACTATCGGCATATCAGATAACTCTATTATTCTATTAAGAGACAATTTAACGAACCGAAAATAATTTGTTCAAATTGGTGATGAGCAAATTTCCATGTTATTTGTTAAATGCGGATACCACAGGGCAGTGTACGTGGTCCTCTTTTATTCAAAACTTACATCAATGAAATAAAAAATATTTGTTTTAACGGGAAATTACTATTATTTGCTGATGATATTTGCCTTTTATACCGTTAAAATATGCACAGGTTTTAAAAATCCAAATAGAGAACGATGCTGAAATTTCAGCTGATTATGTTACTACGAACAGATTGATATTAAACAGAAATAAGACCAAGTTTATCCGCTAAAAACCTTACAGATTAATAAATGAACAGTTATTGACAGTTGATTTATGATAGCTTGGGCCACAGTCATCTGTCTTATATTCCTATAGCGTACAGTTATAATAATACTGTTAAATTAAAATCATTATTACTGAATAAAGCGCTAAAATTAGTTTTTAATATGCCGTTGAGACACTGCACAATCGATTTTTTTGAACACGTTGCTAAATATGTTCTTCCAGTTAGGGGATTGTATAAAATACAGTTGCTGAAATTTGTTTTTAAATCAATAAAACGAATTGGTAATTCGTCATTACAATTACAAAGGAATATGAATCTAACAAATCGTAATACTAGGCAAAATGAAAATATGATCATAGGTAGATTTCGACTCGAGTTATAGAAACAGCGAATATTTTTCTCTGGCCCTAATGAATTCAATAATTTACCAACATATCTACGAGATGCTTTATGTCTTTCAAAATTCAAAAGTGAACTTAAACGATTCTTATTATAAAATTTAGAAACACTTCTTGCGTAAGATGTATATAGCTTCTTTTATTTTCTTATTTATGTGATCAATTTAAAAGATAATTTGATATATACATATGTTCTTACATTAGAATGAAAACCTTTTATATGCAATAATAATATAATTACGAGTATATAGTATTATTTGAAATAATTAGTTGCCATTTGCCTCTTTAAGACCAATAACGGTGCTGAGGCTCTGAACATAATATGTAGAAATAAAATTTGAAATATATAATAAAATTAAAAAAAATATCTTCATTAGTATAAAAAAGTGTACACCCATCAGCTTTGACAGGTTTATACATCAAATATGATAAGTCAACTTTGACTAATATTTACATCATATTTGATAAGTAAACAGCAGCAGAGTGAAAAGCTCAGATATGTGTTTTCTAGTCGACAGAATTCAGAAGTTAGAGAAGGATGGAAAATCACATGTACACAAATGATTCGTTCATTTTTTTCAATTTACCCTTAATAACTTGATAGAAAGAAATGATAGATATTTCACAGTGCCAGTCAAATGACTGTCACCGTTCTTTTAGGGTTGTATTTTATCAAGAATTTCGATTGAGCCATCATTATTAGTTTTGGCATGATCTGGTAAGAATATTTTGTATTATTTATATTAAAAGTACTGAATACATACATATGCTTCAATTTCCTCCAACCTGGTTACAATCACTTGTCTTTTCATCAGCTTTTTTACATAATACATACTGTTACATTTTAACCTTTTTAAAACGTTTGAGTTCGTTTATATTGCGTTAAAATAAAATAAAACTCTATTTTATTTTAGTTGTTTTACAATCTGTCACTTTTTATTAATTCCACTGTACTTTAATACACCATGTCTAAATACATCAAATTCTCTTTTACAAAATTTTTTCTTTGCGCCTTACATAGACTTTACTTCTTGACAGCCAATTCAAAACTAACTAACTCACCAGCTGCAATTCGCCGCTTTTATAGTATTTCATCTTACTTTAGAATGTTCTAGTACGGACATGAATCTTCGATTTTCCGCCGTTAATTCAAATGTTCTAAAATAACATGAAAAGTAACCGATCCATGCACTTGGCAGCACTCTTAATTAGTGCAGATAATTTCAGAAGTTTTTAAGCCTTGACACAGGCCAATAAATTTTTTAGCTAAAAGCTCATAATAAGCTCTGACGTGGTGAATTTTGTCTTTAGCATTTTCATTTTCGTAACACTGCCTTCCGCTTAAGCCTGTTCGTGCCGAATAGGCTCATTATCCTTCTGCACATAGCTCGTAAGTCGTTCTAAATGTACCATATTCATTTTTAACTGCGGGCTATTGTTTTTCTGTATTCGATATACCACATCGTTTAGCCTTTTGACTACCTTATAAGATCCATCCCAGTTAGTTGGCAGCTTCTTTCTTCCGCTGTGGGTTGCAGAAGAGTACCAGTTGTCCTTCACGGAAGCCATTAGCACTTGTTGCTCGATCATACCTGGCTTTCAATCTATCACGGTCCATTTCTAGTCAGGTATGCATCGTTTCATGAAGTTCTTTGGGACCTTCATTTTTCTTGGCATTACCGACTGGTGTTCTCGATTTGTATTGCCGCAGATGATTCTGCCTTGTTCTGATTGCATTTTTAGCCACAATATATTCAGTGCAGCTTGCTATCCATCCGGCGGCGGGTTGCTTGCATCCAACCAAATAGTAACGCTGTTTTAGTTTTTCAACTGTCTTCGACACGCTAAGATGCCTTCCGCTATGTTCCTCATGAGACTGATTCAAAATTTCATTCATTTTTGAGGAAGGAACCACTATTAGATTGCACTATCCATGCACTTGGCAGCAATCTTAATTAGTACTGATAATTTTAGAAGTTTTTAAGCCTTTACAAAAGCCAATACATTTTTTAGTTAAAAGTTCATAATAAGCTCTGAAATGGTGAATTTTGTCTTTAGCATTTTTATTTTCGTAGCAATACAATATAATTTTTGTTCGATTATTATTATTTTTTTAATTTTGCCAGAGTTCACAATAATATTATTTTCTATGTATGCTGTCAAATGTCTCAAAATATGACTCTGCAACGCTTGTTGTTTTAACTTTTTCTCTTGTTGTTTCACTCTTTCAAATGTTTAAATATAAAAAAGATGTAAATGTGCCTATAAAAAAGTTGTTTTTGGTTTAGTTTCGGCCATTCATTTCTTGTAGGGTACAATACATATATAGAATGTGCATGTTATACAAAGCATAAAATATTTGTTTGTTCGTTTCTGGATGCGGCGGTGGCAGGGAAAATACGACCAAAGAGAATTAAGATTTTGCGCTCACCAAACACACAAAAGAGCATAATAACAAAATATAAATACGTAAATGTACGTAGGATGTATACACATACTCGTACATATGTCATTTAAAATAAGTTCATAAGTTTGCATGTGAGTTGTAAAACACAAGGATTCTGTATCGTGCATTCATTGCGAACGGTTGTGTTACGGAAGTTTTTTGCTTTGCGCGTATTTTTCAATACGAACGAAGTTGTTGAACAAAGCGTGTGGGTTTTACCTGCGCTACCTGAAACGGAAAACACATAGGGGTTGTTTATTGTGTATTGCTGTGATTGAAGAGCTGGCGTGTACATAAACACGTGGAAATTTATTTCACAAGGAGAGTAAGCGGTGACGTGTTCGTATTCTACTGATAAGAATACAACGCGAATATAATGGCCGACAGGGATGCGCCCTGCCCTAAAAAGAGGGCGCGGGTGGTAACTGCGGAGGAGCTACTCCGTACGTTAGAATTGAAAGAGAAGGAGGTGAATTCCCTGAGACACGAGAACGATCGTCTGAGGAAGGCCATGGAACAGATGATGGCGAGATTCAATAGGAAATTTGGCGATGAGAGTGGTGAAGAGGAACCCACTGACGAGGAGAGTGAGGAGATGGTCACCGAGGAGGTGAATATGCCATGTGGAGACGTGCCTGACAAGGGGACTGCTGTGGGCAGAGTACACGAGAAGAGTGGAGGCTCTAAGCCTTCGAAGGAGGCCGTGAAAACAAAGGCTGTAGACGATGGTGAAGCGGGTCAGAGCCTAAAGAAGGCAAGTAAGCGCGTGAAGGTCCCGGTGCTTACAACATATAATATCAACATAAAGTTGCTGACTAGTGACCTCAACAAACTTTTGGGGCACAAGGAGTACAACTTGAAGATTTTGGGCGCAAATGTGACCAATATAGAGGTCTGCACCTTGGCAGACTACGAGAAGGTGAAGGCGATGCTGAAGAAGAGTGGTGTATCATTCTACACCTATACACCGAAGGACCAGATGCCTTACTCAGTGATGCTGAAGGGCCTATCGGGCACCTTTGAGGCAGATGAAGTCGCCGAGTACCTAAATGGTCTGGGCATTAGAATGCAGATTTTGAGTCTCCGGAAGCTGAAGGGGGACAAGTATATCCTTAGTCTGAGCAGAGACTCGGACCTGAAGGCGTTCCAAGGCATCAGATACATTCTGCACTGTAGAGTGTATATTGAGAAACCGAAAAGGAAGGGGCTGACGCAGTGCTACAACTGTCAGCGATATGGGCATGTGTCGACCAACTGTAACATGCCATATAGGTGTGTTAAATGCGGAGGTTCCCACGGACCGGGGAAATGCAAGGTCCCACCCAAGGGAGAGAATAGCGCGGAGAAGGTAGTGACTGATCCTACCACAGGCCAGGCTGTGAGAAGGATTGGACTGCCGGTAAGGTGCGCCAACTGCAACGTTGAAGGACACGCAGCAAGCTCTGCTGAGTGCCCGAGACGCCAAGAACTTCTGAGGAAAGCTGCTGAGAGGAAGGCAGCTGCCAAAAACAGCAGCGTTACGGCTGCGGGAAACTTTGCTCGTACGGGTGTATCGTACGCTGCTGTGGCTGGTGGTGTTGGAGTACCCCAGAGGTCACTTCAGGCTTCATCTAGCGGCCTTACACTTGAAGCAGCGAGAGGAAATTTTAACCTCATCGATGGAGATTGCAGAAGGTTTTTTGGAGGTGGTTTATTGCACTGCTTGACCAAGATAGGAGGTTTTGCTCTTGAATACGGCAGACTTAGGACTGATGAGGATAAATCCCAGGCACTCCTGGGAATGCTGTTGAGTCTTCAGAATGGTTCGCACAATTAAGTGTATCTTTGTGAATGTCAACTCGATAGTGTCCAGGCATAAGAAACACTATTTAAACTTGTTCCTGGAGGAACATGGACCGGATGTTCTGATGGTGGCTGAACATAAACTGTCTTCGAGGCATATTTTTGAGATGAGAGGATACACGACCTTTAGGCAGAATCGTGTCAATGGACGGGGTGGCGGTACTGCTGTACTTGTTCGCGAGAGTCTGCACGCTGAGAGGGTTCCGTTGGATATGAGAAATGTGGAGTGCACGGCGGTGAGGATTCGTCGTTCTGGTGGGATGGCGTTGACTATTGTGTCAATGTATCTGCGACCCAGGGACACTCTTTGCCCAGTGGATTTGGATCCCCTGGTTGGATTGTCAGCGGCGGGATCGCTCTTGGTTGGAGGGGATCTGAACGCGAAGCACGAGTACTGGGGTGGAAGTGTCTGCAACCGCAGTGGTGACTGCCTCAGAGAATTCCTGAGGATGTGTCCTGAGCTGGAGATACGTCGCACGGAGGGCCCGACATGTTTCCATGTGGGAAACCCATCGTTTATCGACGTGGTCATGACATCATCTGATATTGTACCGGTGCTGGAAGGTGCTGATGGGCTTAAAACTCTGCACTACGAGTCTGACCACAGGGCTGTGGAGTTGATCATGCGGATGGATGGGCTTTGCGGTAGAGAGCAGCGATATCTCTTTGACTTTGATAGGATGAATACGAGGGCTTTCAACTCGGTACTATCTCGTGATTTGCCTGACCTTATGCTTCCGTCGGATCGGAATGTGACCTCCCACGAGATTGATGACTGCATCGAGTCTATGACTGGCGTCATTAGAACTGCGATGGAGGAATCGGTTCCAAGACTACCAGTACGTCATGCCGGAGTGCTAAGACTCCCCGACAACATCCTCGACTTCATATCGGAGAAGAGGAGGCTTCGGAGGATACTGAGGAGGACGGGAGATGTCTCGAGAATTCCCATATTGAGGGCTGAGATAAGAAACCTGGATAGGATAGGATAATCCAGGGGGCAATTGCTTTGTTTGAGTGCAAATATTGGACGGATTATCTATGAAGTATTAAGGTGGACAACAGGACTTTTCGGAAAGTGAAGGGTGCAGCAGGTGTGCGGCGAAGGTTGGCGGTTGCTGACATAATGAGGGATGATGGAGTACTCATCACGGATGACGGTGGCAAG
This sequence comes from Wohlfahrtia magnifica, assembly GCA_023159175.1. NCBI lineage: Eukaryota > Metazoa > Arthropoda > Insecta > Diptera > Sarcophagidae > Wohlfahrtia > Wohlfahrtia magnifica. Next base: position 13,688 of record JAKWBJ010000448.1, on the reverse strand, counting down.
GCGAATCTTTTGGCTGAACGTTTCTGCGGTGTGCAGAGAGCTGCTGTGAATCTCCACTCCTCCACTATTGTAGGGATGGTCTTGGAGGAGGTATCGGGGCTGAGGAATCAGGCCCCGGTCATTGAATTTGGCCCGGATATTACGGCGGATGGTGTTCGAGGTGGGGATTTCGCTGGAGGGGGTTTTTCTTTACTGACTCCCTCTGATATTGGCAGGGCATTGTCCGGTAGACCTAACAAGAGATCCAGCGGGCCGGATGGCATACCGGACCTGATCCTGAGGAAGACGGACGCCACCACATGGAGGTTCTTGGCGTTGGTGCTTAACCACTGTTTCAACATTGGTTACTTCCCGAAAGCATGGAAGGGTGCGATCATTGTGCCTATACCCAAGCCGGGGTCTGACCCTGGGGGTGCTGGTAGCTACAGACCCATATCTCTGCTCTCTAGCCTGGGTAAGCTTATGGAGTGGTTTATTTTGGAGCGTATGAGAAGATTCATGGACGATAACGAGATATTGCTGGATTGCCAATTTGGATTTAGGAGGGGCCACTCTACGTCCCATGCACTGATGGCACTTGCGGACTATGTAGCAAGGGGACTGAATAGGAGATATCCGACGATTGCTGTGAGCCTGGACCTCGCAAAGGCTTTTGACAATGTTTGGCAGGAAGGTATAGTTCATAAGATGATGTCGCTTGGTTTCGACAGGCATCTCTGCGGAATTGTTGCGGAATTCCTGAGGGATCGCTCCCTCAGAGTGAGAGTGGGCGATACACTCTCTGATGAAAGGAATATTGTTGCTGGGGTGCCGCAGGGGTCACTACTAGGACCTGTACTGTTCAACATATTCATGTCGGATATACCTCGGCCACCTGACGGAGATTTACTCCTTCTGTATGCAGACGATGTGCTGGTTGCGGCATCTGGACCCAGAGCGGCAAGGGTGAATGAGAGACTCAGCGGATACCTGGGTAGACTGCACGGATACTTCTGCAAATGGGGTCTCTGCCTGAATATGGAAAAGACGGATTGCGTAATATTTAAGGGACGGCGTGGACGGCTGTATCCCAACGCAAGGAAGTTCGTACCGGTGCTGAGGGTAGGCGGTGAAGTTGTAAGAGTCTCCGATAGGATTAAGTATCTCGGGGTGATTTTCCACGAGAGCTTTGAGTTTTATCGACATGTGGATTTCGTTCTGGATAGGATGAAGGGGATATACCACTCCTACTGTAGGTTACTGCGCCGAAGGGAAGGTTTGCGTAGGGAGGTAAAGCTGCTTATATACAGGCAGATCATCAGACCTCTGATGTCTTATGCCTTCCCTGTCTGGTTTGGGATTTCGTCCCATCAGATGGAGAGGCTTAGGATCTGGGAGAGACGTATTTTGTCGGCTTGCCTTGGATTAAGGGCTCGCCAGTTCCCCGATGGTTCGTTCCGGAGACCGTCTTGTCGGGTCATTTATGACCATGCGGGTTTCGAGAGGATCGACGTTTTTCCTATGAGGACTGCTCTGAAATTTTTGGAACGATCGTCCGCCCTGGAGAATGGGATGGTGACTGGCTGCTTCGAGGGAAGGAGTGTTATGGAGACCCTAAGGGTGCACAGATATCTGTTGCCTGTGGATCTCCTAACGTTGAAGGACGAGGGGCTGCTCTATGGCGACGAGGGCCTGCTATTTTATCACAGGAGGGCTAATACGCTGGATTTGGACAGCCTGGTGTATAACACTGCACAGTGAGGTGGATGTCTGTGCCCTGTTGTTGTTAATTAGTTGTAAGTAGTGTTTTAAGTTAGTTTTAAGCATATGAGTGTTTCCGTTTTTCCATTTTTTGCGGAATATAGTATAAGAGTTGATTTGTTTTAGTGATGGATTGCGGCTATTCTGCATTATTTTAAGTTTTAGTTGATAAGTCTATGATAAGTATCATTTACGCATAGAATAATTATATACATGATTAATTAGTTTAAGATAAACTATGTAAAGAACGAAATATTTGGATGAATAAAGATAAAAGAATGGTGCAGTGTGTGTGTGTGTGTGTAAAACACAAGTTTTTTTGTGATTTCGATTGCTTATTTGAAAATTTTTTATAACATTGTAAATATTCATAATATTTAAAATAAGTTTTTAAAATAATGTCCTTAAAAATTTAACATTTTGAAATATTTATGCATTTTTTTAACGGAAAAGCCAATAAAAAAGTTACAATTCACATATTTTTGAAAAGATTTAAAAAAAATCATTGTAACTATAATTTAATTTAATTTTGAAAAAGCCAGTCAAAAATAGCGCTTTAGGAATTTTGCAAAAAATTTGTCAAAAATGACATATGAAAAATGTAACATTTTGAGCCATTTTTCATAGAATTTTAGAAACCATTAGTATAAAAACGTGTGCCCTAGTGTGTTATCAAAATTCAACAAACAGAATATACTTCTCCAATTTTAGGATATCCTTGAAAGGTCTTTTTTGAAATTATTGGACAAAAGGTGTTTTATATGTATGGTTTTCCACATTTGTTGAATTCTTTGCGAAATGGATGAATGAAATGCGACCTAAAAACACAAGATGGAAATGTCAGTTTTCAAGTAATTAAAGTAATGTTCGAGATGGAGATAAATGCAAAAACTAAATGTGCCCACGGCAGCACATTTTTTCCAATTCATTTGAAAAAATGCGCCTTAAATTTGCAGCAGAGGTTTTTAGTAGAACAGTCACCGCTGTCTTTAGGTCCACGGTCGAAGCTTAAAAATTTAAACAGCAAAATTTATAGAAAATTTTGACAAAATTTTTGATTGCTTAAATAGCGATTCACTCTATGCGGATAATTGTTACCGATCTGCAGTTCAAGTCAACAACGAGAGTCAGAATTATACCAACATTTCTTGGGCACTTGGAGAGAGTGGAGTTTGTTAATGAAAAGAAACGCGTCTTCTGTTTAAAAAAAACTTTAAAGGAAGGACAAAAGTTATGAGAAAAGCTCTTAATCAAGACAAATTAGAGAATACTTTTTTAGTATTGCGACAAAAAGGAGGTAATAATAACAATCCTTCTGTAACCGAACTTAATAATATTTTAGAAAAACTTATGATTTCCAAAATTGTTCAGTCGATCTCGTCCAGCAACTGTGTGAAAATTGAGACAATGCAAATTGATACTGGTTTTTAAGAAGTAAAAACGTCTGCTGAACATAACGAATTAAATCCAAGCGAACGATGCGATGTTGAGTTCGATAAATTATTTTTTGAAAGAGGTTTTTGATAACTCTTCTCTTATAAACATCGAATCGGTATAGATATTTTGTTGGATACGTGGCGTTTAAAGTTATTCCAAAATTACAATGTGAAAAGTGTTGTAAAGAAATCAAAAAAGTTGATGAAGTACTTACAGCACCAAGCGAACTTTTTATATTTTTTAAGAATTGCGAGAGAGTAAAGGATTTTGGAAATTTAGTTGCTCCATCAGATATATTAATGGATCATATTTCTATATTCGACAATATTTTTAAAGATGAGCCACAGAGATTTGGTATAATATATTTTATTATTGAGTCATGTTAACGGTCAATTCCGGAATGGTTTGATGATAATTGTCTTTGCCACAGGCTGGAGATATTATATTTCTTTTAATAGTACTTCTTAGAAAGCTTTGCGTTTGGTCTGTAGAAAAAGGCAGTTCTAAACAAAGAAAAGCAAGAATTCTTTTAAATGAGTAACTCTATAATTTATTTTTATTAATAGTTTTAATTTGATCAACTAGTTTATTTATTCAACTTAATTAAAATTTCATTTTGGTAGGTTTCATGTACAAGAACGAAGTTTTCAATGTTTGTACAAAAATAAAATTTTAGCTTTATTATTTTGTAATATTTCAGTTAATTTAACTTTAGTATTTTTTATAAAATTGAAAATAATAACAAAAATAAATATATTCATACATACATATTATAATTTTGTAAATTTATTTCCAAGAGCAAAATGTGTTTAGAATATTTCAATATAACTGAAAAAATAATTATATGTGAATATTTACTTTTAATAATATATACGTATGTACATATTGTTACGAAAATGAAAATGCTAAAGACACCACGTCACCACGTCAGAGCTTATTATGAGCATTTAGCTAAAAAATGTATTGGCTTGTGTCAAGGCTTAAAAACTTCTAAAATTATCTGCACTAATTAAAAGTGCTGCCATTTGAATTAACGGCGAAAATCGAAGATTCATATCCGTACTAGAAGATTCTAAACTAAGATGAAATATCATAAAAGAGGCGAATTGCGGCTGGTGAGTTAGTTAGTTTCGAATTGGCTGTCAAGAAGTAAAGTCTGTTTAAGGCGCAAATAAAAAGTGTTTCAAAAGCGAATTTGGTGTATTAAAGTACAGTGGAATTAATAAAGAAAGAGACTGAGTGTAAAAGAACTAAAATAAGAATAGAGTTCTATTTTATTTTAACGCAATAAAAACGAACTCAAACGTTTCAAAAAGGTTAAAACGTAACAATATATACATTATCGAAGGCACCATATATTCGATGTAGATTAATATTGTTACGAAAATAAAAGTACAACACTGTATTTTATATGTCTTTGGTATATTTTGTGTCACCCTGTCAATTTGACAGCACTGCCACATCGACCGTCTTTACATTACATTTGAATTAATGGATATGAAAATAGAAGATGGTCGATATTTCGTGAACTTTCCAAACTGTAGGCAATTAGGTATATAAGGAGACTGCTTTGCCTACAGAGTTAGTTATAGTTTGGCTGTCAATAAATAAGGTTGAGTTAAAGCGGAAATAAAAGTGTTGTATAACCGAATATTAAGTGTTGTATTAAAACAAACCGTATAAAAGTTATAGTGGAGTAAATAAATTAAACTGTTTTTTATTTTAACACAATTTAAACGAGCTCAAACGTTTTAAAAAGGTTAAAACGTAACGTTAGTGTCAGAAGTGGGATTGCGTACATAAAATAAAATAATGAAACAATAAAAGAAAAAAAAAAGAGAAATAAAAAAGAAAGAAATTCCAAGAATTAAAAGTGGGCAGGCTCGACCGGGAATTAAATAAATTAGAGATGTCAACAACTGTAACAAAACCGAACTACAAAAACGTCTGTTAGAGGAATTTCAGAGACGTGACATAGACATCAATAATCATGAATTTGATGACGAGAATGAGCCTGAGATAAGTGCCCCTACAACAACATGTAGTATAGACGTTAACTCGCTGCTGACTGCTATGATGGAAAAAATGCAGGTACAGAGCAAAATGCTTTTGGCTGAGGTACGAGAAACACGTAGAACTGAAATTCGAGAAACTTCAAGAACTGCTAATGAAAAGCTTATGGAAATAATTAATGCTGTGGCGAATGCACGAGAACCTTCTAGAATTGAGACTACGTGAGACTTCCAAAGCAACAACTGATAAGTTACTAGAAATATGTACAACGGTAAGCAAGAGGATAGATGCAGTGGAGAACAGAATGTCAAGAATGTAGAACAATCAATTGAGGTCATTGAGGAAAAAATTAACAGTCTCCAGTCCCAAAAGCCGGAATCAGTGCGTGTTATACTAGAAGCTTCTAGCAAAATAAAGACACCTTGATTTGATGGTAGTACACCTTTGGCGGTATTCAAATTTCAACTCGACACAGTAGCCAGCAAAAACGGATGAGACGATGAAGAGAAGGCCCTACAACTAATTTTGGCGTTAAAAGGTGCTGTAACAGCCAATTGTATAAACAACTACAACGACTTAATGTTGGCGCTGCATCGTAAATTTGGTGACGGGCACAAACGAGATTTGTACCGCATAGGATTAAGGTTCCGAACGCAAAAGCCTAATATATCATTGCAAGCCTTTGCAATGGAGGTCGGGAAGTTGGTGCAGCGTAGTTATCTAGGGGAAACCCACCCACTAGTAGAGCAAATTAAGACCGAAGCATTCATCAATGGTATAAAGGATCCCGATATTAAGTATGTGGTTTGTGCTGCTCATAAGGCAACCTTTGCAGAGACCGTCGTGTTTGCACTTGCACACAAGACTGCTCGAGAGATATCCAAGTCACAGGTACATAAAGTGAATAGCATGAACGCTGTAAATATCAAAGAAGATTTCGTTACAGCTATCAAAGGGGCGGTAGAGCGACTTTTGCCCGAAAAAGAGCAAATGGCAAAAAGGAAGTGCCAAACCGGTGGCAAGAGCGCTCATTTTCAAATACATTGAAGGGCACCGCTCAGAAGTGCAAGATTTGCGTCGCCATGGAGATATGGCACATGAAAAAACACTAGCTATAGAAAACCCAAAACATTAAGTAACAAACGCCTTACCGATAGAGGAGAGCCGCATAAAATGGGCTTAGGTATACATAACAGAGCACGAATAAATGAACACAGTAATGTAAATTATGAAGCTGGTTACCGAAGTCGAAAAAGTAAATACGACAGAGTAATAGCCGCTGATAAAACAAGTGATAACGCCAACAAGACTGTTATCAACATCCGACAATTACGTCTGGAGGCTAACAAGGACTGGTCAACGGATCAGAGAAAAGACCCTGTGCTGGCAAGGATAATAGCGGCTAAAGAAAAGACAAACGGTCTACTAGTAAAGAGATATCAGCAGATAGCCCTCTAATTAAGGCTTATTGGGCTCAATGGGATAGTTTAAACCTAATTGATGGGTGCTTATACCGAAGCTGGGAAAGTGCAGAATGAATGACATTTTAAATCAGTCGCATAAGGAACCTATCGGAGGGCATCTTAGCGTAGCAAAGACAGTAGAAAAATTAAAACAGCGTTGTTACTTGGTTGGATGCCAGTAAGTTGCCGCCGGATGGATAGCGAACTGCACTGAATGTATTGTGGCTAGAAATGCAATCAGAACAAGTCAGAATAATCTGCAGCATTACAAATCGAGAGCACCAGCCGAGAGCACCAGTCGGTAATGCCAAGAAAAATGAAAGTCCCAAAGAAAATCATGAAACGATCCTGGTATGATCGCGCAGCAAACACGTAAGGCCTTCATGAGGAACAATTAGTTCTACTCTACAACCCACAGCGGAAAAACGACATATAACCGAATATTAAGTGTTGTATTAAGACAAACAGTATAAAAGTTGTAGTGAAGTAAATAAATAAAACTCTAAAACAATAAATAAAGCGGCGTTTATTTTATTTTAACGACATTTAAACGAAGTCAAACGTTTTAAAAAGGTTAAAACGCAACAATATATTTTCGATTGAGCAACAATAAAATAAATATGCTTTTCTCTAGGTTTTTTATTTTCTTTTCTTTTGTGAACGTGGTTATAAAGAGAGCAAATAATGCAATGTTACACAAAAATAAAAATTGAGAGAGCAAACATCAAGGGCAGGTTTTAACATTACAACCCTCATAGAACAATTTTGCTTATATGAGATGCACACTTTATGTATTGTGTACTCTTTGGTATAACTGGACTGCGCAGTGCGAAATTTATTTTAAATCGTGAAATAAATTCTGCGATGCTGCTAGTTGTTTTTTTTCTGTATAGCTTTCAATGGTAATTTTGCTTCATTACAAGTTTTGTTTTCTGCAGAGTATAAAAAGTAATGAACTAAGTTTTCAGTTAGTCACCGGTGCTTTTTTTTCTATGTATAGGATGTCCAAAATTTAGCTATCATTTTAATTTTGTTGCCATTTTTTTCCTACTTTTAATTTTTATTCTTAATTTTTCTTTTCAGGTTGTAATTACATTCCGATTAGTTAATATGGAACGGTACACGAAGGAATAACGTATTTTTATTATGAAAACATAATTTGAAAATTTTTCAAGATGTAATTGCGAAATTGGTGTGGTTTGTGGTCGGAAGGAATCATCGGAACATATTTTTTGAAAGCGAAAATGGAAATGCGATTACGGTCAATGGAAATCGCTACAGGGAGATGATCCGAAGCTTTTTGTGGCAGAAAATGTAGAGAATATGTGGTTTCAATAGAATGGTGCCACTTGTCACACAGCAAGAGAAACAATGGATCTTTTGAAGCTTGATCTTTGGAAACCTTCATTTTTAACCGGTACCTTTGTGTTATGATTCATTAGAAAATTGTTTAATTCAGTCAACATGTCAGTGGTGTTACGTAGTTGCAAAAAATAAATATTTGTAATAAGGGACGTAAAACATCAAATTACGCGTTTAAGACTTCCCTCAAATGAACAAGTGCTTTCGGTTTTATTTTTTAATATCTGAAATGTTAATGTAAGTGTAAATGAAAACGCAAATCTTACAATTCGTGAGTGCATTATTTATTGACAAAAGGCACGTATACCGACTAAATCTTTACCAAACCGTAATAAGAAACTTGTTACTTTATACAAGGTTTGGAGAAATTTGCAAAAAATGCAAATAAAAAGCAAGAAGTGTTTGAGCTTCGTCGGCAGGAGTTCATAAAAAACTATAACAATTTGTTTGACATGTCGATGCAATGAAAATAAAATTTTCTTGCAACAACAGAGAGAGCTAGGTCGACCTAGTCATTTAGGAAGAGTGGATAAAAAATTGGCCGAAAATGAGGAAATCTACGACTTAGAAAAATTAAAGAGGAGAAGCGGTGTGACAAATATGTATGTTTCGTCTTTAATTCCCTCAACATCATTTCAGGAAGCACTTCAAGATATTTAATTTTCTGAGTTGGCATTATCAGATTCGCTAGAATGTATGTGTAGTGCAGATGATGCAAGATCAATAAAATAGAAAAAAAGGATTAATAAAATAAAATAGTTGAGCATTTACTAAGCTTTCCTGCCGCTTAATACGAGCGTCAAAATGCCCCTTTTTGAGAACCAAAATAAAAACACTAAATTGGTTTTGTTTCTAGATTAATTCTCCTTTTTCTTTTGTCCTTTATTTTACAAAATTCATAGCTTATATACTAAATTAAGTCTAAATCAGCATAATTTATCAATACAGTATTCCCACGGATAATCAAAAAAAAAAAAAAAAAAAACATATGTATATCAATGCAGAAATTCATGTATCAACAAACTATATGTTTCTGATGACAAGTAAAAATTCATACAATGACTTAAACAAACTGTGTATAAAAATTGTATAAAAAATATGTGTAAATAAACTATACTAAAAGAGATACGATCGTATGATAATTAAATAAACTGTGGGTAAAAAGTATACACACACTACACTACACAAACTCTTATAACATACTCTAAAAATATTTTAATTGTTTGGTTTAGTGAACTTATACTTAAAGATTCTTATTACACAGTAATTTATAAATTTTGTTTCTTTTTTTTGTTTTTTGTTTTTTATGTTAATAAACTTATATTAAAGAATCTTATTACATAATGAAATATTTTAATTTCCAAAGTTAATGAACTATATAAAAAATATTTTTATAACTTAAATATACATATTTGTCTAAATATCAAGAATTGAATTTTTTAAGCATGTTCTTGTGTACAATCTTATAATTTGATCTGTCAATTTCAATAGTGACATTTAAGTCGTCTATATTTATAACCTTATATGGACCTTTATATGGTGATTCGTATTTTCTTCTATTTTCTACTTATAGTAAGACTAAATATCCTATATTAATCTTCAGTTTATTTTGTTTCTTTTCTGAATCTAAACTCCTTTTCTTTTTTACACTAAGAATAATTTCACGCGCCCTTTTTGATGAATGATGTAGTCTAGCCTTTAGTTCATTCGCATAGTTTTCAAGGTTATATGTTCCTCAAAATTAGTAAAGTCTTCACCGACAGTTTTTGAAGTCTACCGAAAACTAATTCAAACACATGACAATTGTTATCATCTACGAAATTAAAAAAATATTCATTTAGAACGCGATGATTTGGCTCTATAGTGTCTAATGTTTCATGGTGGTAAGGTGTTGAGAAATGTTGTTTTATTTTTAAAAATAGACAAACTTCTTTCATTAATTCATTGGCAAATTCTGTACCTTCGTCCGTTTTAAGAACGCTAAATAAACCATACCTTAATATAATACGTTTCACCAAAGCTTTTGCGATTGTCTTTGCGTCTTTTGATTCCATCGGACAAGCAATTACATATTTTGTCAGTTCACACTGTAAGTATGTACCTGAAATGTCCGGAAGGTCTCAATGGTCCAACTGTGTCTACTACGACGGTATCAACACTGTGTGACGGCATGTCGGTTAAAGTTAAGAGTTCTTTTGTATGTTTTGTTTGTTTGTTTTTCTGGCACTCGTCACATGTTCTAACGTAATTTTTCACCATTTTATTCATATTCTTCCAAATGAATCGTTGTTTCAATTTGGATAATGTCTTCTTGACCCCAAAGTGTCCTCCATGCGATGAGTCATGAGACTCTTCTATCAATCTTTATTATTTTATATTATCTTTTATTCTTCTTGGCATTCTGTATATAATTATATCAATATCATTTTTGTTTATTTTATTATATTCTTCTTTTAATTTTTCGGCCGTTATGTATTTAAATATTTCAGCATTACCATATAATACGTACTTTTTAAATTTCCACTTTTTTAATTGCAGTAAAAGTTTCTCCATAAATGTCTCTGAAAACAGGATTTTCGCTTTCACCACATACTATACGAGTTATTTTATCATTATTTTTTTTTAATTCTTGTTGCAACTTTTCATTATAAATAAATACTATTCTTTGCATATGCTTTATTTCATTAATGGACGTGCATTCCCACATGTGGAGGTGATCAATCTCCTTTCGAGATATGCCGTTTTCCTTTTTATTCTGAGTACTCTTTTCATTCTTTTTATTATTGTTATTCATACTTCGTGTTATTGCTAAGGTTTTCTTTTTTTTCATCAATACAGTGAGGGATCATGTCTTTTAAGACTTTTGAATTGATTTCAATACGAGACAATGCATCCGCGTTAGTGTTTTTAGATCCTTTTTTGTATATTATGTCAAAATTGTAGTCCGATAGTTCAAGTCTTATTCTCGTCAACTTTGATTGTGGGTTTTTATGGGAAAACAACGCAATTAAAGGTCTATGGTCCGTGACAACAGTGAATTTTCGTCCATACAAATATGGCCTAAAGAATTGTATACTCCAATATATTCCCAATAATTCCTTTTCTATGACAGACTTATGTCTGAAGCATCTGTGGTTAGTATAAATGGCTTTTCAAAATCAGGATACTGTAGTATGGGGGGTTTTATCAACTTTTTCTTCAGTGTTTTGAATGCCCTTTAGCATTTCTCTGTCCACAAGAATTCTACTTTCCTTTTTAATAAGTCATACAGACACGCACTTATTTCCGCAAAGTTCGGAATAAATCGCCTATAGTAGTTACAAAATGCCACAAATCTTCTTACTTCATCCTTATTTTTTGGAACTGGATAGTTTTTTATTATTGCGTGTTTGGATGGGCCGGTCTTCACTCCGTCCATAGTAATCAAATGGCCTAAATAAAGAACTTCTGGTCTTAAAAAGCAACATTTCTCTGCATTTAGTTTCAAATTGTACCGTTTAATTCTTTCAAAAACTTGAATAAGGTTCCTGTTATGGTGTTTAAGACTACAACCGAAGACAATGATATCGTCAACATACAAGAAAGCTTCTGATTCTATGCCAGATAGGGCTATAGTTAACATTCTCTGAAAACTATTAGACCATATGTCAGTCTGTTATTTTGATAGTGGCCACTGGGTGTAGAGAAGGCTGTGACTGATCTGGATGACTCGTCTAGTTCTATTTGGTGAAATGAACTAGTCGTGTCCAAAGTGGAAAAATATTTTGCTCTTCCCAGCCTATCTAATACGTCGTCTAGTCTGGTTAGTGGAAATTTATTGTTGACAACTTTTTTGTTCAATTGCCTGTAATCCAGAACTAAACGCCATTTCTTTATGTCACTTTGGTTCTTTTTTGGTACTAGCAGCAAGGGTGCGTTGTAAGGACTAAAAGATGGTTGAATGATGTTTTTATCAAGCAAATCTTTTACCTGATTATTTATTTCTTCCATATGTGTTTGTGGTGAGCGATAGTTTTTAATATATACTGGGGTGTTGTCGGCAAGCTGAATTGTCTGTTTATAAAAATTGTTCGTAGTCAGTTCCTCGCCTTCCTTAATATATCGCACATCTCATCTTTTATTTCGTTTTCAAAATTATCAAAGTTAACCACACTGAGTAGCTTCTCAAATCTGCTCTCCGAGAAACTGTCATCAGATACTGATGATTTCAGTATATCGTACTTTCTCAGTGCTATCGTGTATAGCTTAACGTCAGATATTCGTGAGGGCTCATCAAGTGTATTCAAGATTTTAACGTGACGCACACCATATTTGGGTATTATTGTGTTTGAAACGAATACTCCCCTCGATATTTCCTTGCTACACACAACACTGTCCTCGTTTACATCAATGTTTTATTGGCAATATTATTTCACTTCTAGGCGGTAAAACTGCGCTGTTTGTGCTTTTTGCATGGACCTCTATGGGAGTGATTATTCTGACTAAATCGATGTGCATGCTTATTGTACGTGTTTCATAGTCAATTTTGCAATCATATTTGTGGAAAAAATCCATTCCCAAACTGCCATCCGTATAAATAAGGAAGTCTTCCGTGACCAAATGGATCCTCTGTCTAAGTATATGTTCGTCAAAAAGAATATCTAATTCAGTCGTACCCATTGTATTGACACCTCTGCCTGTTATTCCGTTTAATGTGCAAATGTCATTCATGTTACTTTCATAACCGTAGATCACGCTCTCCTTACATAGTGATATATCTGAGCCAGTATCTATCAAAAATGTTAGTTTGTAATTTATATTTTTGACAGTAATAGAGATAAAATTTGAGGCCTTCGCATTAATAGTATGTAGCTTTAGTTGTCCCTTTCTGGAGACTCGTTTGGAATCTCCAGGGCTCGGTCATTACCTTGTTGTCGTATAGTGTTAATGCGATTTTTCTTGATCCAACGGTTGTTGTTATGTCTGGAGTTGTCTTTTCTGTTGTAGTTTTGATTGTAAGAAGTCCGTCTATTTGTATTGCGGTTGTTGTTTTCATCAGTATTATATCTTCTGTATTGTTGTCTATTATGTGAACTGTTCTTGTCGCCGCTTGGCCTGTTTATGAAATTATTATCTCTGTTACGGTTTCTGTTGTTGTAGTATTTCCTATCGATGTAAAATAGGTTAGTCGATTTTGATGACTGTAACAATTGCTCTTGTGTGGAAGCAATTTCATAAGCCTGTGTGAGGGAACTTGGTTGTGCAGCTACCACTGCAATTCTTATTTCTTCTTGTAAACCCTTCAAAAAAGTTTTTAGTGCTAATTTTTCGTTCATTCTCTTTATAGTGGATTTTGCCACTTCATTTGGCTCCTCACCTAGCTCAGACACCTGTAATAGAGTCAGCTCTGTGATTAATGAACTGAGTTTATCTCTATAATTCATCACACTATCTCTTTGCTTCATGTCTCCAATCTCGGAATGAAGACGACTGGTTCTTTTCGTTGGCTTGAAATTCTAAGTAAATGATACTTTTAATTCTTCAAATGTCGTGGGTAAATTTTCTAACGAAAGCACGTTCCTAACTTTCTCATTTAGTCTCATTGCAATTGCAAATTTTATCAAATTTGTCTTGCCCTGAGCGTTCAGTTCGTCGGAAACCAACTCCACCATTGACAAAAAGATGTCTATGTTT
>JAKWBJ010000447.1:0-68255 GCA_023159175.1 Wohlfahrtia magnifica | reverse complement strand
CCTAAAAATAAATAAAAATACTCGGTACCAGTACTCAATACTTTGCCAGCACTATTTACATTATATTTTGAAGGAAAAAATCTATTAATTTATTTCACTTAGCTACTTACCGAGGCTTAACCCTAATATATTCCATCAATCTCGATGTGCGGAAAATGATTTATACGGTTCAGAAGTGAAGAATCTCACACAGAAAGGAAAAACTGCCCGATGATGAATTGAAGGCATTACTATATGAAGATTGTTTTCAAAATTAAAAAAGCCACCCAAACAAAACATTTGCAAGCAGCAGGATTCATCAAAAAGCGATGGTATTGAATACCGCTCTATGTAATGCTGAGATATTTTTAAAAAACGAAATATCACGTCCGAAATGTTGCTGGAAAGTCATAAAAAAGTTGTTGCAGTTTCAATCATTACTGGCGATGAAAACTAGACTGTTACGACAAATCAAGTTCAAGAATTGGCCAAAAACTTGAAGCCGTTATATTCCACTATGACAAAGCTCACACAGATGTTGCAAAGCCAGTTAAAACTATTTAGAAAATGCCCGTCCGAATACCATTTGATTCGTTCTTGGCACCAAATCAGCAGTCTTTTGGCACGAAATGCTATGGGAAAGGTCATACCATAGTCACAACAAAAGCACGAAGTTAACCAAAAACCTCATTTTTTTTAAAGTTATACATACACTCAATAAGAAACTGAGTAAAAATAGTTAAATTAAATATATAATTTATAAGACATTAAGCTGGCTAATAGGTAATAAATTACTAATTTCCAACCAAATGCTAAAACTTATAGGGACATACGGTGCCAACAAAACCTACAACGAATAATATAGCGTTTTCAATACGAAGCGTTATGATGCATTGCAAAAGCACCGTGGTATGCAAGAAAATTTGATCTTCATAGAGACCTTAATGTGGAAACGGTGATAAACGAAATCAGAAAAATAGTAACGAAACACAACGTTCGGCTAAAATGTAGCATCATCCATTGCGGATTTCATTGTATTGTACTCAAAAAAAAGAAAGCCCTCTGATCTAATTCACAACATCAATGCCGTTTGACCAACATAAAGACTAAAATTTACTTTTAATATTAATTGTTTGAAATAAATTGTTTGTTAGTTAGTAGAACTAAATGCAGTATATTAAATAAAAAAAGTTAAATTAAATAATTATCTTAATTTTTTAGCTTCGAGAAAAAGTAACCAAAATACCAAAAAGTCTACATCTATATATATAAATATTGCTTAATGGATGGCCAGAATAAAACAAAATTCCAGATAATATAATAGGTTATTGTAATAAAAGAAATGACAATACAGTAGACAATAATTTGGTTTATTATAACGCTCATATTGTAATACCGCGAGACTTATATAAGATAATTTGGAAACTTTACACGAGAGACATATTGATATTTAAAAAATGAGAAAAAGAGCAGCTAAATTATTTTATTAGATAAATACGAGAGTTACATATTAAAATGCGGAAAGTGTCAGGAAAACTATCTTGTATGATTAAAGATTTCTTACGATATTCCAAATTTACCATTTAAAAAGGTTGTTTATGATATTTTAGAATACTCAGGAAAAAGTTACCTAGTTATTATAGATTACTACAGCAAGTGGTTTGAATTAATAGAGTTAAAATCAATGTTAGTTATTTTCTAAAAAATGGAATTTTAAAATTGTTACAAATAGTCCAAATTACCCGAGAGAGCTGTAGGAACTTGTAAACAAATCCTAAACAAATGTGACACAAAAGAAGAAATACACAATGCGTTCGGAATACTCCAGTTAAAGGTTTAAGTTTTTCACCAGCACAACTCTTATTTTACGGACATCTTAGAACAAGAATTCCAATTAGAGACAGATTGTTAGAACCTTGTTAAAAAAATATGAGCAATTAATTAATAAGGAAGGAAATGGAAGATAAAAGAAAAAGAACTGAAAAGTATTATAATCAAATAACTAGGAAGAGAAGATAATTCGAAGTTGGATAAAATATATTTTTTTTTTAAATGTTTCATTTCATACTTCAAGATCTTATATAGTAAAATCTAATAGACGATAAAACCTATAACAAATTCATTACATATTAAGCATAAAGAAACAAGCAATGTTATAGAAAATTAAAAAATAATGGTATGAATGACAAAAATACTGTCAATTTACGCAGAAATAATCGAATTAAAAAACCAATTAATAATAACCAATATAAAAAAATTTATTATTTACAATTTGATTTATCTGATCTTTGGCTGTACCTCCTCTTCTTCCTCTTCATACAACAATTCCTCAATAATAATAATTTCTGCTATTTCACTTAGCTCGCTATTAATTTTTTCATTCGTATTTCTTTCGCGATGTTATGCTATAATTTAAAATACCATAACTGATATTGCGTTTATGATTTCATTGTTGATTGCAATGTATGTGCCAAAACATGCAATCGGAATGAGAAATGCGTTGCGTAAATAGATTTCATTTTGAGTACCCACTATAATAGAATGAAGACCAGGCATATTATACGTATACGAATATTATAGGGCGTATTTATACCGAATATCCCCTCGGCGTAGATAATCCTACTTCTAACAAATTGTCACACGCTATTTCTTTTAAGTCAATAGAAGACAAAAATAATATTTTTATTGGATTTTATTTATGCAAAAGAAAATAAAAGAGTATAAAATTATTATTTAAGATTGAACGTTGCTAACACTCCGAAAGCCCGACGATGACTACTCGCTGTGTTAGTCTTTTAGTTATTTTATTGCAGGCTGCAAAACGTATCAGCATGGTGGGGTTGTATTTAAGGGACAGTACCTGACACGAGTATGAAGTTTATTTTTGTATGGCTGCGAGTTATGGAATGCGGCTGTGATTGGTGTCAATTCCATTTTGGCATTTATAAACTTGTATGTACGGAAAATTTAAAAATATTCTGGAAACAAGATCACACCAAGTTCCTGTATTGACGAGAATTGTGAGAAGGAAATGGAAATGGATTGGGCTTACTCTGAGCAAACTAAACCGCGACTTAGCAGGACTTGCCATTGCATTGAACTCACAGGGAATCAGAAGAATCTGAAGGCCAGCCCATCCCTAGAGAAGACAAATTGAAAGAGAAGCTGCTTCCCATAGAATGACTTGGATCCAGATAAGGTCATTTGCTTTACATTGGCGTTGATGGAAAGAACTTGTTATGTCTCTATGATCTCCTTGAGATCTTCAAAGGGTCTAATAATAACTACTTACAAGTCGAGTATTGTAATTAAGTAATTATAATTCGTAGCTTACTTCTTAAAATAGTTAATTTTTTCTATTTTACTTAAAATAATTTATATCTGAAGCATTTTAAGTCCATAGTTAATATGAATTAGAGTTTATTGAATTTAGTGACTTTCTATTTCTTACAAAAAATTGACATATAGAAAAGCGCTAACCTTGGTAGCCCAATAACTAAAACAATACAAAAATAACAGGCGTTTATTGTTGGAAGTTGTACGATTTAATGTAAAATTTAGCTCTTTTTGTTTGCGTTTTTCAAAAAACCACAAAATGTTGTTCGTAAAAAATATAAACAAACAATTTCGATATCTTAGCGATCAAGCAAAGCAGAGGAATAAACCGGCTGCTTTTGTGAGACTACTTTTTATTCTTGGGTCTTGACAAGCACCGATATACATTTAACCTAAATATTTTTATACAAGTGCTTGTCAAAGCCACTACGCGGCTTAAATTGAGTTTCTGTGTCTCACACGTGCAGTATGCGAGCTTGTACTTACTATCATATATCTTTATAACTTAGAAAAGCTCATTCAAATTTTAATTTATTTATTAATTTATAACGATTTACTAAGAAAAGAGAGAAACAAAGAAAAACAAATTTGTAACAGTAAAAATTTATGTTAAAGTAACAAAACCGCTATTTTGCCAGTGTCAAAAAAAAAATAGCAAGAAATAGTTAGTTAAATTCCAACAACAAAAATCGTTCAATAACAAAAATGATCATTTCATCACTAGAGGTATAATTAGAGAAAATTTGAACGTCTTTGAATAATTGTACCGAATCTATCAAAATCTGTCGCTACCCAACAATATTTTGCAATATTCAACAAAAATGGCTAACAGTAATTAGCAATTAGAAGAAAAAATAATCAATGATTATAATAAATAGGAATCAGTGACATCAATCTCAAATAAATTTAGAAATTATTTACCGTGTTATAAGCCGTTACCGTTCATCAGGTTTATTCATATACAGATGTGGTACGCACCTGAAAATCAGCAAACGGACCGACCACGCGATACTTCTCTCAATAAAAAGTTATGTTTTTATATCAGGATGGTCTATTACAAATCAATATAAATAAAATATATCTATTGGATGCATCCAAACACGATTTATAGATGGATCATGTCGAAGTGCAAAAAAGGCCATTTACTATTGCCAAAAATAGATTGATCAGAATTGAATTTATAATAGAGCAAGTAAGCTTATGGATTTAGACTGTTAAGCAGAATAAAAAGGACAGCGTCTTAATCCTCGGTATACCAAAGACACGGTGAAACATAAAAAAGGAAGTATTTTAGTCTAGGAATGCATTTCTGGCCATGAAATTGGGCCAATACACAAAAAAGTGGGCGTAAAGGATCGATTTGCCAACAAGGATATTCCGAAATACACACTGATACCGCATGCAGATGAGAAAATTCCACTTGATGGGAGATATAAACAGGACAAAAATTCAAAAATTCACAGATAAATGAATGAAAGAGTACTTTGTAAGCAAACAAATCAACGTTATGAAACATGTAGCACAATTGCCAGATCTCAATCCACCAGAGCACCTATGGGATATTGTATGTACTTCCTGCATATGGAAGCAGGCTCGCACTTATTAAATTACCTACTCTGAAAAGCCGACGAACTATGCTGAGTATTTCGTTTCTGTGGAGTTTAATTCAAGGTAACATTGATTCGGAGTTCCTATAAAGTCGTATAATGCTCAATGTTCCTACTAGACCAACCCGCAACTTTCAACTATTAACCTTGGAGTATTATCGATCAGTCTATGCGAACAACGACTCCTTTCGTCAGATATGCTTGAAATTTAATAATTTTTATTACCTAATTTTTTTCTGTGATTCTATTGATGTTGTAAAGAGAAAAATTATTTTATATATTAATTAATGTTTTTGTATTTTCTATACTTGCTTTTTTTTACTTTAGTCTGTAAGGAAATGTAATCCATAGACCGCATTTAAATAAATAAAAAATAAAAATAAATAAAAAAAATAAATCGCGATAATTGCAGAAATAAGGACGAACTTTATTGGCAAGTGGAAATGGCACTGTATTAGTTATATCAATTTTTTAAGTAAATTTATTAGAGACGTGCTTTTGTGTTCTATCGCATTCGAAAAATTGTGTTCAACGTACAAAATGAATGTTAAATAGGAATGAAAGTTAAATAGGAATTATCTTTGTTTTTGTTTTTTATTTTTAGTAAATTTAGATGATTAACTTTATAAATAAATAAAATCCAAAGTATTTGCTTTTGTTATAGAGACATTTGTTCGTACATTTGCTTTATCGCACAACGTACATGAGAGCACACATTGAACAAAAATAATTAACGGTCAGTCTCTGAAAAAACACTCATCGCAATGAATATGCTGTTTAGTAAAATTTTTTTCTATAAACTTGAATATTTAGATTGCCAACAAGACAATTTAACCAATGTTATAAGGATTTTAAAAATGTATCTCATTTTTATTTGTTTAAAATAGCTTAAATCTATCCCACATACAATTTAAATACTTTTATGTTGTATCTCATTTTTACTAGAGGTTTCTCTAAGTGCATTATATAAAAAAGAGCTGATGCGAACTTACACAAAAACAAAATGACAATATTTGTATTTGACAAACACTGTAAAGTCATGACTGTAACCGTATCTAGAAACAAGTTTATTTATTTGCATCGATTCGTGGTGCCATAAACGTAACCTGCGAATAAACAATAGCATTTTATTGTAGGAGGTTAAAAACAATATTTATTGTGTTTATTTTTTAAGCGGTGTTTTCCGAAAATTTGAATAATTGCAATAACACTTTATTATCCACAAAAAAATAAAAAAAAACATACACTAACTATTCAAAACAAAAGTAAAATAAGAAAATTAAAAAATTACGCTGTCTTGAAAATGCAGACCTCCTTATGAAAAACAAAAGCAAAATGAGAGAAACGCAAAGCATATGTTTATTTTTTTTCCCTCAGCTGTTATTTGCCTAAAAAACAAAATTCAATTGATTTTTATTTTGATTCAGCAGTAAAGTTTCCATTAAGCATTTACCATCTTTTTATCATTACTCAACTATTTCTTTGAGATTTTTTAGCTGCATTTAATATGCAGGGATATGATCTATAAAACTCTGAAAACAAATCACCGAATTTCCTAGTTGAGTTGCTTTTATATAAGTGAAAATATCACAACCTCTTGACACTTTTTTATTACTGAACACTATATGATGTCTTTTACATACGATAACATTCATTAAATTCCAAATCTATATAAATATAAAAGAGGGCTATAAAATGCATTGTGATTAATGTTATCTGAAATACGCCAACCGATATTATTTTGTAAGCACTTAAACGAAAGGTGAAGTTAATACCAAGGTTTTTATGTTTTCGTAGGTCCATTGGTTCGCGAGTTATTGACGTTAGAGTAAACCCCTGTGTATTGCATAGTTTTACTTGAAAATGAAATTTGTTACAGCATTAAAACTTTGTCTGAGTTAGAAAAAATTTTTAAAATTGAGCCAAACAACTTTTTTGTCAACACTAATCATCGGTCAAAAAGTGGGGAGAATTGGATAAGCGGGAGCGGTACCTTCCATACAAAGTGAATACTGATTTTTGTCTATCTTGAAAACGGTTATAGCAAAAGTTTCTGAATTTGGTCTAAATAACTTCGAAGTCAATATAAATCATCAGTCAAAAAGTGGGCGGTATTGTATGAGAGGGCATGAGATCACACATACAAAGTAAGCAATTATTTTTAGTTAATAGTAATATCAGAAATTTCTTAATTTGGTGCAAACAACGTCGTGGACAAACATTGATTTTTTATATATTTGTAATGGCAATAATGGAGAGTTCTAAATTTGGCTTAAATAAATTCGTAGGCAATACACATCATCGTATGAAATATGGATGAAATTAAATAAGTGGGTGCGACACCTCCCATACAAAGAAAATATTGATCAAGGCACATTTAAGAAGGTGGTGTTGCCGGTTGGGCTGACTATTTTTTATGTAATGCAGTGATTCTTCATTTTCAATAGTTTTATTTAGTTTACACCTAATGCATGATTCTTTGCGCGGTATTGTTCGGAACGTAAGTAAAGTGTACAAACATCATCAGGTGTATTTTATTATAAATGTCAAACGTTTTTTATTTAACACCTAGTCCTGTATTTACGCCTTTTTTGGACGATATGGTTTAAAATTTTTCTAGGGTGCAAGAGTAGGATTAGGTGTATTTTACTTCAAATATAATTTATATTAATTTTTTTGACATTCAAAGTTCACAAAAAAAGCAACAAATACATGTTATTTTTGTTAAAAAGTTAGTTGTTGTATAGGCAACACAACCTTGTTCAATGTGCCTTTATATTGATTTTTGTATATCTAGAGCATACAACAAATGTTTACGCTCAACTCCCACGTATTCTTACGCTCTTGATTTTAGTCCTCTCTTTGTCTGTGTTTTTTTTTTTCATAAGCACTGGAAGAAATTTGCTTTTAGTCGTCACGGAAATAGCGACAAATCAACATGTGGGTTGGCAGTTTGTGAATTTTTTTTTTATTTTCAACTAAATGTACTGATTTAAATTATAAACAATGTGCAACGAATATTTTATGATTATTAATGCATTTGGTAATCCCCAATGCATCATAAATTTTACATAAAACATTTACATGTTTATATTTTGAATTTATAAGAACTTAATACTACTTTTAACCCGTTAAAAATTTCTCACCAACACAAATAAATTTTTAATTTTACACAGCATTGATCTAAAGAACGGTTGGAATGGCAGTATCTATACTTGGTTCTTTAAATTTTTCCTATAAGGAATACATTTTATAGGTATACAACGCAAATGCTCCCAGCAACGCTGGAATGGTTACTCTAGTTTTTTTCTGAAAGAAAACTTTCAAAAAATATGTATCAACAATTTCTTATTTCCGCAAACATTGACATATTTGACATAATCTGTGTAAAAAGCAGGTTAAAATCCTTTTTTGGTGTTGGCGTTGTAATTTGTAAGTGTATTTTGAAAATTATGGCGACTTATGGTTCTTAACAGTTACAGTAACGGATTGTGTAAAAAAACATGTTAAAATTTGTTGTCGAAATTTTTAAATATAAGATCTGCATTAGCAGTCTTATTGCATGTGAATTATCTCCACCTTAAAACGCATTAAGTTTGATATAAATGCACAAAACCAAACAGCATTTAGACTGCATTTAGCTTTTTCAATATAGCAAAACTCTTGATTATCAACCAAATTGTTTATGAATGTGAATGAACGTTTAATTGAAAAAATTTAAATGAATTCAAATGGATTATGGAGCAGTTTCTGCAAAAGTAGTGTCAGCTTTTTCTTAAAATAAATAGCGGTTGTTCACCAACAGCATAGCTGCTAATCATACTTTCTGTCTTCTATCCATTTAAAATAAATGCCAGAATTTAAAAATTATGAATGTTTTATGAGTACGAAATTTATTTACTTTTCAATTAAATTTTCGTTTAATTTTATAATTAAAATATTATTTAACTTTTCTTCTCTAAAATTAGTTTTTTGTGGCGACCAAACAAATTTAAAGGCTGAAAAGGCCCTCTCGACGCTTACCTGCCTAGCAAAATAATAAAATATTTTTTGTTTTCCCAGTCTATAATATTTTTCATATATTATAATTTCATTTTTAAATAAGCTATCAATCGAACCAGTGCCATTTACATTGGAAGTATTTGATTTACAAGACCTTTACTTCTTTTTTAGAATTTGTTTGAGCAAATCTTTATCGCCTTAAAAAGAACAAGGTATTGATTCTCCTATAAAACTCTCTTCCTTTTCACTTGTAAATTTTTGAACAGAAAAAGATAATTCTCTTTTTACTTTGTACTGTGGAAGATTGTACCCTGAATCCGTTCGGTTTCAGTCCATGTAAAAACTCAAAGTGGCATCAGTTCTTCTCAATTTTATTCAAGTTGTTACAGTTGCTACAGAGGGTTCTACTGATAAATCTATAAAGATTTTAATTATATTTCCTAAAGTCACTTGGTTATCTAGAAAAAATTAACAACTACTAAGCTATCATTTTTTTGATGGTCAGGTGTGGGTTCTTACGGCAGTAGATCTTTACCATCTTAGGATGGTAACCGCAGCTCACAGTTCAGTATGGACTTGTCTCTTCTGATTGTGAGTCAAAATTTGGTCAAGCGGGCGGTGGATGCTCCTTATAAACGGTCCGCCTAATCTAAGGTGGAACAGCATACGCCGAGGGACGAATGGTCAAGGGGTACTTGGCTGCTAGTATGCTAACTTTGGATACAAAGCGTCCTACAGTTTCAATTAATTGCAGATGAGATGCTGATAAGCTCGGTCCAAGAGTGATACTCCAGCTAGTACACGCTGTCATCAGTCCAGACGTGTTCATGTCCGAGTTGTTCGAGATAAACCTTAAGGAGCATATGAGCGTGGAGACGTTTAAGAAGAGTGTTCGCCTGGTAACCAGTCCCTAGAGGCCCGATCCTGCTGGGCAGATAAATGTTGAGTTGGAAGGTAGTGAGCGTGTGATAAGCACGCTCCTTTATATCGGGAGGATTTATATCAAGTGGCTTAGCCTTAGGCTGCGGCCACGGGATTCGATCACGCATTGCAACCGCTGTCTACCTTTTGAGCATGTGGACAGAGAGTGCAAATGAAGCAGGACATGTGTAGATTGAGCAGACAGTCGAGTTATTGGGCCTCCCTTTGTAGTAACCCGGTGAGGTGCCGCAAATGCGCGTTTAGGTGTCTCCCTGAAGACCACGGCATGTTGTCGTTCGCGTGCCCGACGTTTTATGCGATCGTTGCCAGAGCGAACGCCCATCACTAATAGAGCTTCGACGGCTGTAACGTGTGAGATCGGGCAAGCTATATGTCAGCTGGAATCTAGCTTTGCCATCATCCAGGAGCCATACTTTACAAATGGTGGTGTTAGGGGGATTCCGGGGGATGCGCGTATTTACGGATGATAGGGGAAAGGCCGCGATTATAATTGGGGACTGTGACGTGCACTGTACGAGACTAGCGAAGTGGGGGGTTGTGTTCATGTTAAGGGGCGGTTTTGGGAGATATTTCTGACTAGCATCTATTGCAGGCCTGGCGTTTCGTTGGAAACTTATCTAGGGTATATGGGTACTGTACTACTTGCGGCGAGTAATATTCCAGTTATCCTCAGACTAGATATGAATGCCTCCTCTCGTATGCGGTTCAGCAAGATTTCCAGGGTCTGCACATCCAAACCTTATACAATAAGGCGTGCTGAGTGAATGGTTCCTCTCGAAATATCTGAGCGTTTTGAATGAGTCGAGTGAGCTACATACCTTCGACGGACCAATGGGCGTCAGTGCCATTGACGTGACATTGATTGGGACTATTATCAGTACTGTGTTTGGGAGGCATTGTCATCGGTGCTAATTGAAGACTTTAGGCTTCTGACTATTGACGACCAGGTTGACAATGACGATGGCTTGTTGGGGCCAGCAAGTTATGCGAAGCCCAAAATGGTCAAATGGTGGAACCCTGAGTTGGAGATGATGCGGCGGCACGTCCGGCACCACCAGAGACGTTTCCTTAGTGGTAGGCGTGCCAATGTTGAAGATCTAGATGAGCTTAGATCAGAATATCTTGGCAGCCTTAAGAGGTATATGGACAAGATTATGACTGTTAGAGAGGACGAGTGGAGGAGATTTGTACAGGATAATAGGGATAACCCATGAGAAGTCGCCTGAGGAGTAATTCTCGCTCTTATCGGGGCATCAGTATCTTGCCAGTATTTCAAAAAGTACTGGAAATATTCATGGTGTACAGACTTAAGGAATGCTACAACGAGGGCGCTTCATGTTACCAGTTTGGTTTTAGCGAAGGCAAATGCGTTAAAGACGCTTGGGTGTATGTTAAGAGTTCTGTCGAACAATCATATTCGAAGAATGTGCTTAGCCTTTTATAGATTTCAAAGGTGCCTTTGATTACCCATCGTTGGGTAATATCCTGCGAAAGTTATCGGAGATTAGCTGTCGTAAAATGAAGTAGCTACTTTGAGGATAGAAATGCGTGTGTTGTTTAAAACTGTGAAACGGTTTGAATGAAGGTTGTTCGTGGTTTTCCGCAGGGGTTCATCTGTGGTCCATTTATTTGGAACCTTAACAGAGTATCCTCTTCTCTAAGGCAGCTCGGGCTAATATTCAAACTGTATGTGTATGCGGATAACTTGCTCATTCTGATCGAAGGCCACTTTCGTGCTAAGCTGGAGAGAAGGGGTGTTTAAGCCATTCGTATCGCTTGTGAGTGGGGTGCAGAAGATGGTTTTGATGTCACAGTGGACAAGACGGTGATGATGTTTCTCAAGAGCGCATTGTCACTTGGGCGACCTCCACTCATTAGAATTGGTGATATCAGTATTCGCTATGTCATTCATGTCCTCAGATTAGTTATGGGAGAGCGTATAAGCTTCCACGTTCATCTCACTCATGTCTGGAGTAAGCTGACTATTGTTGGAAAGGTTAGGCGCATATTGAGAAATGATTGGGGATACTCAGCAGGCGTGTCGTCCGTATCATATATAATGGGCTCTTCGTTGATTGTGCAGCGTATGGCGTGTCTGTATGATATAAGACGGTCACAGCTGTTGTTGGACAACGCAAGATTTTCACGTGTCATAGAATTGCACTCTTGCCATGAGTTCCGATGTGTCAAACAGTTTCTACCGACGCTTTGCAAGTTCTTGTTGGTGTACCACCGCTTGAATTGGAGGTAGTACGACGTAGTATTACTTTCGGGATCCATATGGAATTGTCACTTGGGACGAACAACTGGCTATCTACTTCAAAGCATGTACTGCCTACATGCCTGGATTTGATAACGTTAGGAATTTAAATAGTGTGGATAGTACTCATACTGTAGGGTGTGGGATTTCAATAGGTTTTTGTTGAAAATTGATACGTATGGTAGATTGGGAACCTTGGAGGTATTGAGGCGTAGAAGAAAAGCAGTGTTAGCGGAGGTTGAATCCGCACCGCCATCTTACCGGTCTCCTAACCAGCCTTTTAAGCTCGGTTGCCGGTGGTGTGGTGATAGTTGGTGTTTGCTGCTTGCGGTTTGCGATTTTAAGGTCGCAGCTGGCGACCATGCAAGCTCTTTAATTTTATTAACCAAAGAGTATACATAAATGAACAATAACAACAAATAACATACATAAATAGGCAAAGAGCAACAAAAAAAAAACATAAAAACAGAAACAAAGAAACAAAAAATAGAACATTCAAAATACACAACACATATAATCAATAAACAACAAATATATCTAGAAGAAACAAGTAAAATAAAAAACAAAATAAAAATAAACAAATAACAAATACGTTTCCCGCCTTAATTAAAAACATTTGTGTCTAGCAAGCTGTACTTTATTTCTCAAGTTGATGTGCTTAAGACAGTCGTGTATTGTTTTAACTTTAATATACACTTAAAAAAAAGAATAACATTTTA
The DNA here is from genome assembly GCA_023159175.1 of Wohlfahrtia magnifica. Taxonomy (NCBI): domain Eukaryota; kingdom Metazoa; phylum Arthropoda; class Insecta; order Diptera; family Sarcophagidae; genus Wohlfahrtia; species Wohlfahrtia magnifica. The sequence continues at coordinate 55,410 of JAKWBJ010000447.1, read as the reverse complement.
TTGGAAACGTTTTATTGAAAACTTAAAAATTTGTTGGACAATATACGAATATACAATCTTGTATAATTATAGGTTTTTACTCTCAAATTAACAATTTTTCATTACAAATTACATTTTTTACAAGTCAAACGCAATTTTTTTCAACACAAATTGAATTTTCTGATGCGAATTCATTATCATGAACTTTAAAAATTTATTGTAATAATTACTAGTCTTTTTTTGATATTTAACTTTATGCTTTATTTAAATATTAGGGACTTTTGCATAATCACTATGAATGTATATTTTTATTTTTTATTTTAACTATCTTCAATACAATTAAAATATTTAAAATATTTACATTATAAATACATTTTTCGAGATCTTACTTAAGTAAGTATTGCAACAAATATAAACTAAATTTATTGTGTAAAAATACCTATAGTTTAGCGTTCACATTAATGCCGAGTTAGGAAAATAGACAGGGAAAAACCTAGTAAAGTTTCAAAGAAATTCTAAATTAATCCTTCTATCAGCTTCATCACTGAAGTTGAAGAAGAAGTTAACATTACAAATTTCTTATTAAATAATAATTTGAAGCTATATTGCTAACTTCAAATCTTTGTGTTAAATTAGATATTACTGATTTAAACAAATCTTCTTTAAACTGTTGATGCAATCTTCGTGTTGAATATCTTCTAGGTAAATTAAAAATAATTTTTAAATTTTTGTTCTGGATTATTTGCAGCTTTTTTAGATAGGTTTTGGCACATCTATTTGACCAAATTTGACATCCATATGTCATAATAGGCCGTATGCACATTTTGTACAATAAGATTTTATTTTTATAATTCAAAGTTGATTTTCTATTTAACAATGGAAAAAGGGCTCTTCCACATTTAATTGCCTTTTCACAGGTTTTTAGAACATGATGTCTGAAAGTTAATTTTTTATCCAATTCAATTCCAAGATATTTAATGGTGTCAAGAAGGGGAATTTCAGTTCCTTCTACAGATAATGGTATAGAAGGCATCCTTTTCGAAGATTTATTGAAAGGAAATATTATAGCTTGGGTTTTGTTTTCGTTTATTTTTATTTTCCATTTTTTAAAGTATTTTTGAGCATGTAAAATACCTTTTTTCATCCTTTTGACTATGGCGTTTGAAACTTTGCCTTTTGTTATAATGGCAGTATCGTCTGCGTACAGTGCTGCTGACTGATCTTTGAGTATTTCAAAGTCCGATATATAAATTGAATACAGAACAAGAGCTAACACCGAACCCTGGGCAACTCCCGCTGGTATATTACGCTGGGAGGAGTATTCAGTATCAATATTCACAACAAAAGATCTCTCGTTCAAAAAACTTTGTACCATTTTTTGCAAATATATTGGATAACCAAACTTATGGAGTTTAAAAATAAGGCTGTTGTGCCATATAGAATCAAAGGCTTTTTCCACGTCTAACAGCACTATTCCAGTACTTTTTCGGTTACTTTTGTTATTTGAGATAAAGTTCACAATTCTCTTTACCTGATGGACGGCTGAATGTTCATTTCGAAAACCAAATTGCTCTTTTTGTATTATATTATAAGTTTCGGTATGTTCATGTATTCTCTGTAGCACTATTTTTTCGAAGACTTTATCTAAACAATTCAACATGCTTATGAGACGATAACTTGTAGGTGACTTTGGGTCCTTTCCCGGTTTCAATATTGGGACTACTTTCGCTGTTTTAAAATTTTTTGGAAAATAACCATTAGACAAACACCAATTGAAAATTCGGGTAATTAATGTGTAAAATGTAATTGGCATATTTTTTAATATAATATAATAATAAATAATATAATAATAAATTAATATAATTTTTCAGTGTACCTATGAAGAATTTTACTTCTTCTACTGATGTCAAATTTCGCTGCATGTCATCAGATATAACTTGGGCATTTAACCAATCTATGTGCTTTTCTACAATATTATCTACTGGGGAAGTCATATTGCATGTTGTTTTGTGACAATTTTCGAAAACTTTCGAAATTATTTCAGCTTTTTCTTTATTGTTATACTTTGCAACGCCATCTATTGTTAAACTGCAAACACCTTTCTTGTTACCTTTTATTGCTTTCGTCAACATCCAAAACTTTTTATTACCTATTGGCAGCTTCTGTATTTATTGAAGCCAGCTGTTATTTCTGTCTTTGTTTATGTTCATATTTATTAGTGTGGTCAACTGTTTTAATAAAGAAATAATTATAATTCTTTCTGAGTAATTATTTGAACGTTGGAGTTTTCGTCTAAATTTATTTCTTTGAGAAATTAAAAATAAAGTAAGACTAGAAAGCTTTCTATGCCAGACTTGTGAGTTACCGACTAGGATATGTTTAGATGCTTCTTGTACCAGGTAAGTGATTTTAGAAAGTATTTCTTCGACATTTGTTTTTGATAATTCAATATCTTGCAGGTTATTTTTCCTAAACTCCTTATCTATCCATTTTCCTATCTCTTTCCAATTTGCTTTACCATAGAGTGGAATCTTAATGAAGTTTTCTGATAAAGAAACAAATATTGAGCAAGTGACTGGGATATGATCTGAATTAAGAATTTCTGGATGTGTTTGTAGTTGCGAAAAGTCTAAGTTGGAGTTAGTGAGGAGAGGATCAACAACTGATGGACGTGTCGGATTTGACGACTGACCAAAACGAGTGAATGAATTTGGTGAATATATGTAGTATTGAGAGCTCATTTGATGATTGAAAAGTTTATTGCCTGCCGTGTTATTTTGAAAGCAATTCCAGTTTGTATGATGGGCATTTAAATCTCCGAATATGAAACAATCAGTTGTATCTGTGGTTAAAATATTTATATCATTAATAAAATCACTTGAATAGTTTGGACAATAAACCGAGCTAAATCTTATTGGTCTATTATTTATGGTAACTATGATAGATACTTTTTCAACTTTTGCTGTTGGATATTTTGGAATACGTTAATGGGGAATAGAGTTTTTGATAGCAATCAAAATACCCCACCATGTGTACGATCTGCTCTATAAACATTAAAGTTCTTTAATTGGAACTTGTGATTAGCTTTTAGGAATGTTTCATTTATGCAAATGATGTCTATTTGTTTATGATGTAACACAAGTTCTAGTTCTATTATCGAGGCTGGAGTTGTTATGCCCTGAGCATTCATAATATTGAGCATTCATAACATTGAGCATTAATAATATGAGCAATGCATAACATTTAGGTTCCATATTGTGTTTTTATATAACATATCTGGGCATATTTTCAAGCACTTTCATTTTATCATACTTGATTTTGCGTTTTTCTAATGCATCTAAAGCTTCGAAATAAATGTCTAAAATTTTCTCATTTGACAAATTATCATCTTGTTGCGTTCTTTGTTTTGAACCAACAACTGAGGCATAAGAAATATTTTTTTGACGTTTACCTGATACTCTTTGAGAAAATGGCACCTCGTAACCCCTTTCCTCATCTAGTATATCATTTGATGAAATAGAAACAATGTCGTCATCAGGTACTTGCCATAGTGCTCGTCTGCTGTTAGTAGATCTTTGACGAATCTGCAAATATTCCCTTCTTGAAGGACAGTGAGGGTCGTCAGCACGGGAATTAACGTTTTTTAAATTCTTTTTGATACAATTGAAGCATTTATAAATAACAGGACTATCTTCTGTTGTTTTATTAAGTAGGCTGTTTGAATAATCATGGGCTTCTACGCATCCTAAACACGCTTCAGCTCTGAAACAATTTGCAGATCCATGGCCATACATAGCGCATTTAGAGTATTGAGTAAGACCTCTTGACCTACGTTGGGGACTTCTCCAATGTACAACAATATCGTGAACATATTTAATCTTTATGACTTCTAGCTTTGTTATCTGACTACGATTAAACTCCATCATATACAATACAATGCATCATCTGGGTTTAAGCGCGTGGTTGTTATTTCTTTAACTTTGACCAATTCTATATTGAATGCCTCTTTAAATTCACTTTTTAAAGTTTCTAAGCTAACTTATAGTAAACCGAACAACATAAGCTTAAAACTTTTATTGTCTTTTATAGGATGAGTGAAAAATTTCATCTAGGCAAACTTTAGTTTTTTAACAGTTTCATCATGTTCAGATTTTGAGTTCGGTATTATTTTAGTTCCGATGGAAATTCTTTTATATTTACAGATTTTACCAATAAGATTTATAACCTCAGTAAATTTATAACAACTATCAACAATTATTGGTGGAATCTTGGCAACCTCGTGGGCAATTTCATTTTCAACTCTTGAACCATCATCGTCTCCTAGGTCAGAGAGCATCTGAAACCTATTATTACTATCCGATCTCTGCATTTTAAATCGAATTTTATTGCCCCAATATTTTTTACGTTTTGAAGACATTATTAATGAATTATTTGATTATCGTGTGTCCGCGTACAAACACGTGTGACCGAAAGTATTCGGGTTTTTTGATCACTATTAATGTATATTTTAAATCTATATACATTAATAATGGGGGTATGGTTCCAAGTACAGTCTGCATAATATGACTAGAATACTTTTTGGTGGAAATTAATTAATTTTTTTTTAAACTAATTAAAAAAACGATGAGTTTTTATTTATTTTTGAAAATCCATACATGAATATAATATGCATTTAGAAGCTGAACAAGTGAGTATACCATAGAATAATATATTTAGTAGACGAACAGACAAATTTTCTGCATGACTATATTCAATACTTACCTGACAAATATGTAGCTACTAGGACGAAAAAGATAAAGCCATTGGAAAAGCCCTGGTTCACAAATGAAATTAAGCAGTTAATAGATGAAAGAAACCTAGCATACGAACGATGGAAGAGGTTTAGAACTACTGATCTGAGACATTTATTTCAAATTTGTAGGAAAAAGGTCAACGCCAAGATAAAAAGGGAGATGTGTAAATATTATGAGAACAAATTTAACCCTGCTATTCCTTCTAAGACAAAATGGAATAAAATTCGCAACATGGGTGTTATTGGCAGAAACAATGTAACTGAATGTGTTAGTGATGTTAATCAGTTAAGCCACGACTTTTTAAATATCGCAATGCCAACTGCTGATATTAGGTTTTATGAAGATATTGTTACGTTTTTACCTTTTTAAAAACGTGTATTTATAAGTTCGTAAATTGTAGTTAAAATAAAATAAATATTGGCTTAGTTTTTAATTAAAAATCCTTTATTCAACACAGTTTTGTGCACCACTGTTTGTAACCTTTTTAAAAGCAATAACAATTTTATAGTCTTAATTACTCCGTCTGTTTGCAACTTTCTAAACAACAACAATTACTCTACAGATCTTTTTACATAAAGATCTTCCAATCCGATCGTAGTTATAACTTAGGTTCGATCACAACCTTTTCAGCCAGAGGTTATCCATATTTAACTCTCCTTATTGAGTTAGCTCCAACTAAACGAGTTTACTCTATATAAACTCTCTTCACACAGAGTTCAAACCAAGAAACTCTCTGCACATAAACTGTACTTGCTAAGTTTACTACACATAAACTCTACTCGCTGAGTTTATATGGCTTAGCAAACAATACTTCGAAATCTATCGAACCTCTCAATATTTCAGGTAGATCCCACTTCTTTCTTTTAATTTCGTTTTAGTTCTTTTGTAGCCTTGCGAATGTTAACATCTACTTCTTTCAGCTCTTAGTATTTGTTGTTGCTTGTTATTGTTCCTTACTTGTTTTCTTTGCTGTTAGTTTTTGTTGTTGCTGTGTTATTTTTATTTACATTATCTCTGCTAACGTTTGTTGTTGTCGATTCCGGTTATTTATAAACAGCAGTTGTTGCAGCTTCTGTTTATTTATTTTAGCGATGTAATAAACGCAGAGGTGCCCAACCTGATTTTTGTAATAATGTTAATCAACAGACATCGGGTTTTGAATTTATGAACGATACATTTGAGTATATTGTATCAACCTTCCAAAGCATTAAGTCTAAGTCTGTTGAATATGACGAAACACACGAAATTTGTGAAAATTATTTTGAACCATATATCTCACCTCCTTCAACACTATAATCATGTCATCTGAATGCTCTTCGATATGGAAAAAGTATTCGAAAGATAATTACATACACAACACATTTTATACACACATTTATATGATAACAAGTTGCTAACAGACATACAGTCTGATTTTAGACCCAGACACAGCTGCGTCACTGCTTTAATTAATGTTTCTGAAGAATTAAGATCCAATTTGGGCAAAAATATGATCACTCAATGGCATTTGATACTGTTGATCACACTATTCTGTGTCTTAAGTTAAGAAATATGTTTAACTTTTCAACAACTGCAACGAAACTTTTGTCATCATATTTATGTAACAGATATCAGTCAGTTCACATTGGCCATGAAAAATTTAGCATTTGCGCGATAAGCAGAGGAGTATCACAAGGCTCAATTCTTGGACCGTTATTATATGCAATGTATTCAAATGACTTATCACTGCAGATTGATCATTGCAATCTACATATGTGTGCTGATGACGTACAACTTTATATCAGCTGCTCACTGTCTGATGTTAATGGCTGCATCTGTTAAATAAGCCATGATCTACGTAATGTGCACAAATGGGCTTCAGCAAATGGTCCCAACATAAGTGCGAGTAAATCTAAATGTATTATGATTGGCATGAAAGCTAACGCTGTAAATTATCATCTACCAGACAAAGGTTAAACGTAACTTTTAATAACATTGCCAGATATGTACATATATGAACAAGGAAGATTCAGCCGTATATCACACTTCTCCAAGCTTATTTATAATTTGTCATTTGACAATCTGTTAAAGTACCGAGTTCTCATACTACTCCATTTGATAATTTACACCCGACAACCAGAATATTTGTTTGAGAAAAGTGAGTCTTCTAGCTCCAACAGAGGAAACAATATATAGCAGACTCTTATCTGAGACACATTTGTTTGTAGATATTCAAGTATTAGGCAATACAAGGCAATTTAGTAGTGCAATATTTCGCTACTTAAGTTAGTATTTATTATAGACATTTTTATTGTTCCCTATATGTTGATCTATTTAATGTTTTTAATGTTCTGTTATCTCCGTTATATATTTTTATGTTACATTTCGAGAAAATTGTCTTTATCTACTCAGTACTGTAATGTAAGACACATACGTTTTGTTATACTGTTTTTGGAAATGAAATAAATAAATAGATCATTCTAACGGTATGTGGTCCCTATGTACTGAAACCGGAGCCTACACTAAATCTAGATGGGAGACTTTAGATCTCTTATTAAGGACACTTTTCCTGACTCACGAACGGTTGCACCCGAACAAGAGTATAGGGGTATTCCCCCCTCTGTACGTGTCAACAGAATGGTCAAGTGTCTTGCGGGTGGAATATTCACCCCGGACAGGGTTTTGTGAGCGATTGGTTCCTTCAAACTTTACAAAGATACAGGTATGGATGGGATTTTTCTGGCTCTTACACAAGAGCTCTGACATAATCCTATTAAAATTATTAGTGATTTTTAAGTCCAACTTTGGTTTGAGTTATGTACCACGGGCGTGGCGGAAGATCACGGTTATTTTTATAACAAAGACAGACCTATCAGTCTCTCATCCTTTCCTTTAAAGACGATGGAAAGACTGGTTGATGTCTATGTAACGGAGAGGTATCTTGCGGAACGCCCTCTTTATCTGAATCAGTTCGCGTACGTGACGGTATTGAAAAGGCATTCTGTGATAGGGAAGTGGCTCTTTGTGCCTTCTTAGATATTCAGAGCGCCTTGGATAATACAGGCTTTGACTCCATTGCTAGGTCGTTGGAACCGAAAGGGGTGGAGAAGTAAATTATAGCTCTGATCAGTTCCATGTTTAGGAGTAGTATCATCAGCTCGTCTCTTGATGGGGTGCAATTCATTGTGATGGCGTCAAAAGAGTGCATCCAGAGTGAAGTACTTTCTCCATTGTTATGGACTACAGCAGTTTATGGCTTGCTCACCATCTTGGCACATAGAGGTGTCAGTGTAATGGGTACGCTGATGACCTCGTTATAGCAATACGTGGGAAATATAAGAGTAAGTTGTGTGACCTCATGAGGACGGCCCTAGGCGAGGTGTCAAATTGGTGCAGGAGAGCCAGGAATGGCTCTCGGTCAATAAATCAAAAACGGTTGTTGTATCTTTTACAAAGAGATACAAGTTATCATGTGACGGTATTTCTTTTATGGGTACTACCATTAACTTTTCTAAGGAGGTTAAGTATTTAGGTTTCATTCTGGATAGGAGACTTAATTGGAACTCGCACATTGGTCCCATCCAGAGTAAAGCGATAAGAGCCCTCTGGGCAAGTCATTCATCCTACGATAGGACATGGGGTCTCTCGCCGAGAATGACACTATGGATATATACTGCTATTATTCGACCCATTATCACTTATGATGCGATAGCTGAGGAAGCTACCACCATGAATAAATTAGGCAGGATGCAGAAACTCGCCTGCCGTGGTATAACAGAGGTAATGAGAACATGTCTAACAGCGGCCTTGGAGGCCTTGATTAGTTTAACACCGCTTCACATCCATGTGATGATTGTTGTGGCATGTTCGGCTACAGAATTTTTCGTTAAAAGGTCCCGAAACGCGTCGAAAAGTCTGTCCATTCTACGCATGGTCTGTCGATTCTGCGGAGAACTATCTTTAGTTGTTACGCCTTTAGATCTGTGCTTTGGCGAGATATTTTGGGTTAAATTTTCGGACCGGGATTGTTGGTCTAATAGGGCCTTAGTTCAGAATGAGTTTAATAGTTATATATATACGTTATATGTAGATATATATATATATATATATATATATATATATATATATATATATATGTACGTAAATAGTGACATGTGAATACACATATTATTATAATCTTAATAATAAGTACGTATTTACTCCAAACATTGATATGCGCGTAATTGGGTTCGAACTTACAAGATCATATTTATTTCCCAACTTACACATAATTTGTATGTCGGACAAGTAACATAAACTTGTATGTTCTGTGCGTTGTTGTTCACTGTTTGTTCATACATATTTGTCGCCGTAAGTTGGATCATATATTGTAAGTAAGATCAATTTTCATGTTTCTATGTACATATGTATGTATATTTTCAAATTAATATTGTTTTGAATAATTATGTGTTGCTATCCCAATTTCATATATAAAATAATATATATCGTCGCTAGGGTAAACTCAAGTCATAATTCTGCATGCCCATCTTTATACTGTTAGTGATGATAAAATTGATAATTTGTTGTCAAGTGGTAAAGAGAGGCATGCACCATCATGTCCAGTAAAACAGCATGTATAACATATGTATGTAATATATATTATAAAATATATATTTATGTATTTATTTCTTATTGTACATAGGTACTTAAGGGACTATTGAAATCAGAGATAGCGTCAGAATTAATTGAGGAGCCGACTCGAAAAGTATAAAAATACTTTGTATAAAATAAAGTATAAAAATACAAATAAAGAAACATTTATTAATAAAAATTTATTAAAGAAAATAAAAAAATAAAGTGTAGCTAAGTGTCTTCCAGGCTGAGATCATGGTCATTGCTATATGTGCGGAGATCAACCTAGACAGACCTAGGTAAGACCATTAATATATTCTCTGACAGCCAAGGTGCCTTAAGGGCACTTGACTCGAATCGAATGACATCTAGATTGCAAAAGTTTTGTCTTGGAAATAATGTCCAGTTGCTTACCTGGACACTGTGGAACAGATGGTAATGAAATAGCGGATTATTTGGCCAGAAAGGCTTTCCTGACACCGTATATCGGTCCGAAACCTTGCTGTGCGGCATCACTCACTACCATCTTCAATCTAGTCAAAGATTGGGAAATTGCCAAATGCCTGGAACAGTGGAATGCACAAAGGGTCTTCGTCACTCTAGGGCGGCCATCAGTCCGCAGTTTTGGCGTCGTTATGAGGTTCTCCAGCATGGCAGGCCGAATTTGTAACTCCTTACGGAGTTTCTTACGGGTCACTGTAGACTAAGAGCGCATCTGAAAAGTATAGCGACCACAGATGTGGATGTTTGCAGAATGTGCTCACAGTCGTCATAGACAGCGGAATACATATTGTGTGAGTGTGGGGTTCTTGATAGGTTAAGATGAACATAGGATGTCACTGGGTGACAAATCTACCATTATGGACAATCTATAGACCGGATGGAGCATAATAGATCCTATGGGTTGCAGTGTCTTTTAATGGGACCAGTTCGATACAATAAAAATAATAAGCTATCAGTTTTAAATTTCTGATTCACCATTATATCTGTGGCTTAATGGTCAATATGAAAATATTAACTTGTGAAGAAATTGCAGATGGAAATAAATTATGACTTTTGTGTTTCAGCAAAATAATAGAGAAACTTCATAGAGCGATTAACGCAAAACAGCAAAATATTGACAACAAATACACCATTCATGATAAGGGCCATTTTGAAGAACTTGACACAAACAACCAATACTTACTGAATCTTGACTGCTTTTCGTAGCTCCACAAATAATTCACTGGGTTTTTCAAAAATAATAAGCAACAATGCAGTACAATTTTGTGCGCTGAAAAAATTTTGGAAATAAAAATCAGTACAAAAGCAGTACAAAAATGAAAAAATCAGTACATTTGCATGTTATGCATAAATCAGCACATTAAACAAAAATCAGTACATGTACTGATAAGAACAAAATGTCAAGCAATCCTATATTTGGTCAGCTGTTGTTGACATATTCGACATCATTTTAAAAAATACAAAAACAAAATTACCGTTGTTCTTGTTATTGTTTAAAATGAAATGAATTGCATACATCTCAAAGGCCTATTAAACGATCAAGCTTCGCTTGACAGGAATTATTTTTTATATACTATTAATTTGTACACCAAGGATTTTTTACAAAATCAACATTCAAACCTATACATTTAGAAAAATAGTATTCACTGCGCCACAAAAGTTATATTTTCTAAAACGTTATTTTATTATCTTTAAATTAAAAAACAACAACTTTACATAATAGAATAAATGTTTTGAAAATACAAACTAAAGCCTAACCTCATTATTTTTACACATTTACACATATTTTTACTCTACGAATGTGAGTAATCTTTTGCTCAGCCGTGCAACAAATGGTTACAATCAGTCATTACATTGACACCATCCGCAAGCAAACATTTTAAGTTAGTTTCAAATGTAGTTTATAGAATATTAGTATTGATGAAACATTTATAATTTATTGATCATGATGTTTTTAGATGTCTTTATTCTAGCAAATTTTGCGTTTTTCAAATAGCGAACCCCATATGAAAAAACACGACTATTCTGGACTTCATGTCTATGTCACACACGATGTGATTTTCCTCTTTCTTTGTTATCAGTAGTGCAAAAAGTAAAAATCAACTTACGTGAAGAAAAATGGGGAAAATTATGGCTTCTGAAATTTAAATTTAAATAACAAAACGTAGAGTAAAGAATTAAAATACGAGCATTAAAAGCTTCAAAATAAAATTCACGCAATAATATAAACCACTTGGTTTTCTTTTCGAATCACGATCGCCAACCATACTGTTCGGACGATGGTTCTTGTTTCATATGACATTTCTTTACATACATGTACGTATTTTGGCATATACTTTTTTTTGTTTTTATTCATTGGCGCACGAATTCGCTATATTTGTTATTTTTTATGGAAATGATTTGTACTACATAGTACCCATCAAAATACGTTTCACAATATGTTTAGTTTTCATTTTTATATGCAGAAATATTTACATACATATATATGTAAGTTAACACGTGCCGCACAAGAACCTGCTTATGCCGCAGGTTCCACAAAAATTATTTTGAGTGTTAAATTATTTTATTTATTTTTTTTTATACCATAGTTGTGTAATTTTGCTTATTTAGTGCTTTTAAATTTTATTTTTAATTTTGGTATTACGTAAATATTTGTGTCATATTACACTACACGAGCAGCCATCTTGCACACTTTATTAAATTATTTTTTGAATTTGTTAAATATTATCGGCAGCTTAACCACACCTTAAGTTTTGTAAAGTTAGTTCGACATTGTGCGGCTTAAGGAATGGGTGTTTTCTTGATAACAAATCATCATTGAAAAAATTAAATAAAGTTGTTTTAAAACTAAATAAAGTTGTTTTAAAATTTAAATTTGAGTTTTTTTATTTGAAATGTTCCCAAGGGACTTAACTGGCGCCCGAGCAGGGAGCCGCGGAAGAAATTGCGGTGTCCTTAACTAATTTTCGTTTTATTTTGTTTAAGTAACAACGACCATTCCCACACAATACGGACTCCGCGAGGCCTGCACGCATGTGGAAAATTTTGTATTTTGTTGTGTCTAATCCTTGTGCAATTGGTATAAAAATATTTAAATAAAGTAAAATATTACTGTAATTTTTTTTTTTGGAAAATTCAGAGGAACCTAAATAAAATCTCAAGCGTGAAAGAACGAAAGTTTTTATTAAAGGAGATCCTCTAAGTTAAAAAAGTTTTAATAAACATAAAATATTTAAATAAAAACTAATCCTTCAAGTTAAAAAAGTTTTTATAAAAATAAAGTATTTAAACAAAAAAAAAGGTGTTTTGTTAGAGGAAGTTTTTTTATGAAGTAAAGTTGAAAGTTGGTAAAATTTGCTATGTATATATCGACGATATTATAGTATTTGGCAATTCTGAAGACTCTCACTTAGAAAATGTCGAAATAGTTTTCGAGGCATTAATGCGGGAAAAATTCAAGGTTCAATTGGATAAAACACACTTTATGGAAACGAAAGTGGAATTCTTAGCATATATTATAACCCCACATGGTATTAGAGCCGACTCAAAAAAAGTAGATACCATTAGACAAATGTCACCTCCGGAAACTTTAAAGGACCTTAAGCGGTTTTTAGGTATGATTTGGTATTATAGAAAATTTATACAAGACTACAAAAATTGCGAAGCCCTTAACCAATCTTACGCGCGGGATTAACTCACTGGTAAAAGCGAGTCAGTCAAAAAAGGTTTTGATACAGATGACTGAAGAAGCCCTTAAACCATTTAATACTCTGAAAGAAATACTATCGCCTTCAGAGGTGCTGGCATTTCCGGATTTTGAAAAACCATTTAATTTAACGACAGACGCATCCAATATAGCCATTGGAGCTGTACTGTCACAGGGAGAAATGTGAAAGAATAGACCAATACCTTACATTTATCGCTCTCTAACGATGCTTGCAATAGTGTTGGCACTTGACAACTTACCTTTGCCTTGAGCAAAAGGAACTACAATGCCAAGCTCAAGCGCTGGAAGGCCAGGATATAAGAATACAGTTATGAACTTATTTATACACTGGGACGCTCTAGCCAGGTCACAAATGCATTGTATAGAATTCTTCCACAACTTAATGTTTTAACATCAGATACAGAAAAGGCGAGTGAGGGTCAAGAGAGCGTTGTTAACAGTAAATAAGGCACCAAAACGGTAAGCGAAGGACAGGAATCTTGCGCTGCAACTTGTCATAGTTCGGATCAGGATAACTCGGATTTAATACATTATGTTGAAGCACCGATAAATTTTTTTAGAAATCAATTAATATTTACTAAAGGACCACATCCTGGCTACTCTAGACACTATATAGGAATACAAAATCTCGAAAACAAAAACTTATCACCCATTTAAATGAAAAGCTACACGCAACAAAGATTAACGGCTTTAAGATACCTGAAAATGTGTTAAGACTATTAAATGAGGTTTATGTCGAAAATTTTAGTCATTACAAAATTCGCGTTACACAAAAGAAGAAGAACATAATAAGACTCATTTACAAAGACAATAAGGAGCAAATTTTTGAAAAGTAATATTTCCCTAGGATGACTAGTTTAATAAGCAAGTATGCAGCGGATTTCGAGGTTTGTAAGTTGAATAAGTACGACAGGGATCCCCAAAAAATAGAAATACAAAATTCGCAAAAGCGTTCAGTATAAAAAGCCGTTCGATTATGCATTTGCGTGAAAAAATTATAAAAATACTGCATTATTTTACACCACCTAAAATACTGGTGACTGATAATGAAGCCGGACTTTTAAGTCCTAATGTTCAACTATTTAAAGTTATTAAAAATTAAAGTGCACCGCACACCGTCTCAGCGTAGAGAGGTTAACAGTCAAGTGAAGTAGTTCCACTCCACCTTACCCGAAATTTATCGCTGCCTTAGACTACAGCATAAGGACATCATACTAAAGGAACTTTTGTATGTGGCGGTTGACCGCTACAATAAAAGTATTCACTCTGTAACCAAAAATAGAACATGTGCAATATATTTCAACAGAACACAAAGTATAAGCTTTGAAGAATTGTTAGAATCTGAGAATAAAATTAATAACGACTTACGCTTCGAGATAAAACCTGTGGAGGCCTTGCGTTACCATAATTTAAGAAAAAACCGCCTCATAAATATAAAATTTGTTTTACCATTATTGTACTCGATAAGTAAATTAAGGGCAAACACAGGCTCCTGTACATAAATGAAATTGTCCAAAGTGACAGTAAAGTCACGGTTACCACCATGAGTGGCAAAAGAAATTAATTAAGTCAAAACGAAAGAAAATATAATATATAATATAAATATAAAATGCTAAAATAATATTAAGAAATATTTTACTAAATGTTTAAGAATAACTTGAGCAATTAAGAAGAGCCGGCTTGTAAGTGGAGAGATCGCATTTTATTCGGTTGTGGGAGACATGAATGCTCACGGCCAAAAGGGAGTCATGCAATTCCTCCATGGAAAGATCGAAAAAAGCGTCAAGTTCAAAAGAAAAAGGATACAATATATACAGTGTATCACTAAAATGAATATACAGCTATTCAATCTATATATTTCATTTAAATAAAATAAATAAAACAAAAGCAAGAATGTTGATAATTTTTTTATTAATATTGTTAACTGCCTTTAACTCTACAAAACTGAAATAAATTTTTTTTGTTTGAATTAGTTTATAGGCTTTTATTTAAAAGAAATATATAAGCAGATTGAATAGCTACATACTCATTTTAGAGATTCAGTCTATAAATAAGAGAAGAAAGAAAATATATAAATGACCATTAATGGGCTTACAAGTTTACTGAACTAACGTCATTTGCTGATGTCGTGCTAGAACAATTTGCGTACAGGCTTAAAGGCGCAAGTGGTTGTAGAGTAGAACCAGTTGTCCTTCATGGAAGCCTTTAGCATTCGCTGCTCCATCATACCTGACTATCACGGGCCATTTGTTGTCGTGTGTGCATCGCTTCATGAAGTTCTTTGGAACTTTCATTTTTCTCTGCATTACTGACTGGTGCTCTCGATTTGTATTGATGCAGCTGTTTCTGGCTTGTTCTGACTGCATCTTTAGCCGCAATACACTCAGCTCAGTCCGCTATGCATCCGGCGGCAGCTTGCTGCAATCCAACCCAATAATAACGCTGTTTTAATTTAATTTTCCTGTCTTTGCCACGCTAAGATGCCCTCCGCTGGGTTTCTTATGGGACTGATTTAAAATGTCATTCATTTTTGAGGAAGGAACCACTATTAGATTGGAAGTTGTATTGCCGTCTACAGTTTCCCAGCTTCGGTATAGGCACCCATCTACCAGCTTTAAACTATCCCATTGAGCCCAATAAGCCTTTATTAGAGGGCTATTTGCTGATATCTCTTTACTATTAAGCCATCGGTCTTTTTCTTTAGCCGCTATTATCCTTGCTCGTACGGAGTCTTTCTTCTGAGCCGTTGAGGAGTCCTCGTTGGCCCCCAGACATAATTGTAGGATGTTGATAATGATCTCGTTGGCCTTATCTCCTGTTTTATCAGCGGCTATCTTCCAGTCTTTTTCAATTTTTCCACTCCGATAACTAGCTTCACTGTTATGTGTAAATCTTTTTATGTCACATTACGACGTTCATTTATTTGTACTCTGTTGCGTATACCTAAGCCTATTTTATGCGGTTCTCCTCTATCGGCAAGGCGTTGTTACTAAACATTTCGGATTTTCTATAGCTAGTGTTTTTCCATATGTCACATATCCATGGTGACGCAAATATCGCACTTCTTAGCGGTGCCCTAGAATGTCTCTGAAAATGACCGCTCTTGCCACAGTTTTGGCACCTCATTTTTGCCCTTTGCTTTTTTTCGCCCAAAAGCCGCACTACCACCTTTTTGATAGTTGTAATTAAATCTTCTTTGGTGGATACAGTCTTCATGCTATATGCTTTATGTAACTGCGACCTAGGTATCCCTCGAGCGGTCTTCTGCGCTAGTGCGAAAACCACGGTGTCCGCAAAGGTTGTCTTATGATCAGTACACACCACATACTTAACATCAAGGTCCCCTATAACATTTATGAATGCTTCAGTATTAATTTGCTCTACTATCCTCTCGACCTCCATTGCAAAGGCTTGTAATAATTCATTAGCCTTTTGCGTTCAAAACCTTAATTCCATACAGTACAAATCCCGTTTATGCCAGTCACCAAACTTACGCTGTAGTGCCACCATTAAGTCATTGTAGTTGTTACGGCAGCTGGCTGGCATGGTTTCGAGAATAATAAGCATTTATTCTTAACATTATTTACTAGTATCGTATGATACTACCGTTAGGTTACCCCTTTATTCTTAAATTCTATTTATTATTATTCTCCTTTCTACCAATAATACATACAAGTTTATTTTCCCCTTATTCCTTAATTCTTATTGTTTACTATATACATATTTAGTAAGTTAGTCTATAAGTACCGTTACATTTTGTTAAATAAAGGACGCATGCTTGGCGTCAGTCAGTTTTTGCAACGAACCTTAGAATACGCATGTGTTTTACTCTCGTAACCGCATTCAAGATATGGCGATCCTACCGTTCGGTGTTTAAGTTCAAATTAAAAAAAAGAAAAACTGTGAATATTTATTCATTTAATATGTAATTAATATTTATAAAAAAAAAATTGTGGAAAAAAGAAAGTGTGTTAAAATTAATAAAAAAGAAAACAAAATCTAAAAAAAAACTTTGATCTGATTCCAAAGATTTATTTTTCCACTGAGTTTTATTTTCAAATGTATATATATATATATATATATATATATATATATATATATATATATATAGATATATATATATATATATATATATATATATATATATATATATATATATAACAATTACAAAAAGAAATCATTATAAAACCCAAAAAAAAATCATGAAACCAAGCAATATTATTGAAGAAAAAAAAATAAAAAATAAACATATTTAGCTCTAGATTAAAGAAAAAACAAACAAGTTCAAATTTAAAAAGTAATTATAAAAAGACTAATTAAAAACCGCCGTAAACGCATTAAGAATATCACGCATTTCTCAATCGCCATTTAAATAACTTCGTCTTTTAACAGTTTTAAATATATATTTTTAATAAAATGTAATTCAGTGAGTCTCATTATAAATAAATACAAAAAAAGAGAAAAATTTAACAAAACATTAAATAAATACAAAGTTGAAACAATAAAATTAATCTCCCAAAAAACCACCATAGCTAAAAGAAAAAAACCATACAAAAAAATAAAAATCTAATACAACAACTACGAAAAAACAATACAACGTCAGTGTAAAACAGATGAAGAGAATTGTCTAATGCAGATAGAAAAAATAAGTTAAAAATTTAAAAAAAAGAAACAGAAATCTTTTTTTTAAATAATTTTAAATTTTGATCAAATGCTAAAAACAAGCTAACAGAAATGAGAAAAAAAGTCATTTTCAAAAACAAAAAAGGACACTGTATATATTTGGCAAGAACTTTCTAGTGCGATTTTTAAAAGACAGGTGAATTTAATTCGCTTTGAAAAAGGTTGCCATAACACTTGTATAAGGCAATATTTTAAACAGTATTTTAACAGTCAATCAGTGAAGGAGTGAGAAACAGAAACGAGAAAACTTAAACAAATCAAATAAAGGGTACTAACCAAAAAAGAGTATTAAAACTAAAAATTTATAAATTGCTCGTCGCTGAATGCAAAATATGTTAAAACAGTTAAAAATTAAAACAAAAAGAAAATAATTAAATTAAATTTGTATCTAAAGTGAACTAAAAAAAAGGAAAATAATAAGCGAATTGATGCAAACAATATTTTCTACATATGTAAAAAAAAAAAAAAATATTAAAAGAAAAACTATAAAAAAAGAAAAACTATACTACAAATAAACAATATAGTGCTTAAAAAAAAGTGACAAAATATTTAACTAAGTAAAGGATTCTTATAAAAAAAAATTAAATAAATTATTAAAAAACCACTAAAAAAAACCTACTATAACGAAAATAAAAACTCCCTTTTTACCTTGCTCGCTTGCTTTCATCACTTCAAACCATTACATTTAAAGTTTGTTTAACAAAATTGGTGACGATCATTGTAATAATAAAATTTATGATTATAATTTAGTGAACATTAGTATTGACAATAATGAGCAAGAAGTAGTTGTTGTAGAGTAAAGAAAGTGATATTCTTTGTTGTATTTTAAATAATCAGCATAAAAGAAAATAAGAAACAAAAAGTGTCCTAAAATAAAGAAAAACGCCAAAACATAAAGCCTTAAGACAAACGCCTATTTACAAAATAAAGCGAAAAAACAAACAAAATATAAAAAAAAATTTTTTTTGGTGGGATCTCAACTCTAAACTTACGTATAATATTTAAAAAAGTGCAAAAAAGTGAAAAAAGCAAAAAAATATAAAAGAAACAATTTATATGTGGAAAATGCATAAACCCAAAAAAAAATATTATACTTATTAAAATTTGAAGAATATAAGTAATTTGTTATAAAAAAAGAAAAACAATGGAAACTTAAAAAAATCGTTGAAAAATTAAAAAAAAAAACAATTACTGAGAACAAATAATACAAAACTACAAATAATGAACAAATTACAAAAACAGAAACAAAACAAAAATTGAACTTAAAAAGAAATAAATTAACATAGAAACCAACAGAAAATGAAATACATAAAAACAAAAATAAAACCATCCTAAGGCAACTGTAAAACGAAGACAACATAAGACAATATAACAACTAGCAAAAGAGAAAAGACAACAACAAGACAGCTATGAAAAGAAAACACCAACAAGTAAATTCAACATATGGCAACAACAACAATATACATATAATATAATCATCATCATTATCGGAACAGTGAGACACGTGGGATCAAAATTAGAAATAATTTATATATATTAAACTTTGTAAATCCAATATTATTATTAAATTATTAGTAACATTTAGTATTAAACATTATTATTGTCAATTAATATTATTAATTATTATTAATGCTCTTGATTTACCAATATTATTATATATATAAAAAAAAAATTAATTTAATTTTAATCTGAAACTACATTCTATATTTTTATTCATTTTGGAAATTATTATTCAGATTATAGATTCTATATCATATCATTATTATTATATAATATATCATTATTATTTACAAATATATTTTATAAATTACTATAAATTTGAAATTAGTAACAACACTATTATTAATAGCCCTGTTAAATAAAAGAAAAAGATAATAAATATAGGTAAAAAAAATAAATACATTAAAAAATCTAATCTCGACAACCTCGGTCGTGCGAAACACTTTTCAATAATTGACCTCTTTTCTAGTTTTCATCAAATTCCACTTCATGAAGAATCAAGGAATTTAACGTCATTCAGTACAGATCAGGTGGAAAGTATTACCATTTGGGCTAGACGTAGCTCCAAATTCATTTTCACGTATGATGTCCCATTTTCTGGCTTAGAACCCAATAGAGCTTTTTTATATATCGACGACATAATCGTTATTGGATGTAGTAAGGAACATCATTTAAGGAACTTGAGTAGTATTTAATATATTAAGGAAATTTAATCTGAAAATTAATCCTTATAAATGTAATTTTTCCGACCGGAAGTTACATTCCTTGGTCATAGATGTACTGCGGATGGACTTCTTTCTGACAATGCGAAAATTTCAGCTATTGAAAGATACACAGTACCAGCAGATAAGGATTCCGTAAAACGTTTTGTGGCATTTGCGAACTATTATAGGCGATTAATACCAAATTTTGCATCGATAGCAGCTCCATTAAATAACATAACGCAGAAAAAGATTAATTTTAAATGGAATACCAAATGCCAGGAATCGTTTGAGAAAATTAAAGCGGAACTGATTTCCCCATGGATATTACAATACCCGGACTTTACTAAGCAATTTATAATAACAGCGGATGCTTCGAAAATAGGTTGTGGTGCAATTCTTAGTCAAAATTTTAACGGTCATGATCTTCCTATATATTACGCCTCAAAATCTTTTAATCGCTCGGAACAGAAGAAACCGACAATTGAACAGGATTTACTTGGTATATATTTTGCAATAAATCAATTTCGGCCATACGTTTATGGAACGAAATTTGTTGTTAGGACCGATCATCGACCCCTAGTATATTTATTTAATATGAAGGATCCTTCTTCTAAATTAACAGGTATAAGACTTAAGTTGTCAGAATATGATTTCTCTATTGAACATGTGAAGGGTAAAGACAATGTAGGTGCAGATGCGCTTTCTCGTATTTCGATAGACGATTTGACAAATGGAACTTGTCCAGGCAAAACGAGCTACATAGGAAACAATCTCAGATGATTAATAATGAGAATTTGAAAGTTTATGATAAATTTCCACAGGAATTTAGTACTAAAATAGCGAAAATTAAGTCAAAATTATATAGGAGAGACAAAATGTTATTAGCATAGACCTAAAAGTGTATAACAAATTTAAGCTGATCGGAAATGTTAGAATTGTTAACAAAATATTGAATTTCGAGGCAATGCTTTTGAGGTTGCAGGAGGTAGCCAACAGAAATAACATTTACGTTGCAGAGTGGTCAAAGGACGATTCATTTTTTTCTCTACGTAGTATTCAAGAATTAAAACATTTCGGTAATAAAATATTAAAAACTTTGGAAATCATATAAATAAGCCCGGTTGAAAATGTGACTGAGGATGACAGAAAGACTAAACTTTTGAAAACTTATCATGGGGATCCTATAATAGGAGGCCACTGTTGAAGGAAACGATTATATGCAAAATTGAGATCAAAATATTATTGGAAGAATATGACAAGAGATATCGCAAATTATATTAAAAATTGTAGGCAGTGTAATTTAAACAAACTTAAAATAGGAAACAGGGAACCAATGATACTAACACCAACACCAATAAAGCCATTTGATATAGTGGTATTAGACACAATAGGTCCTCTACCGATGTCAGAACACGGGAACAAGTACGCTTTAACTTTGATTTGCGATTTTACGAAATATCTTGTGACAATACCCATACCTGATAAAAGTGCAAGAACAGTATCTAGGGCAATCTTCGAGAACTTTATTTTAGTATTTGGTAGAATGGAATCCATTAAATCTGATTTAGGTACTGAATTTAAGAATGACATATTTTGCGAATTATGTAAACTTTTAAATATTCAGACAAATTTCTCAACGGCATATCACCATGAAATTTTAGGTACGGTGGAGCGGAATCATTGCGTCTTTAATGAATATGTTATAGCATATATTAGTGACAACATGGCAGATTGGGACACATACCTAAAATACTTTACATTTTTCTATAACACAACCACAAGTTCCACTTTTGATAATCAATATACACCCTTTGAATTAATTTTTGGAAGAAATTCTGCTATGTCAAATGAATGCAGTTTACATAAAAAAGATCCTTTATATAATATAGAAAACTATAGCAAGGAAATAAAATATCGTTTACAAAAATCTCATTCTGTAATACAGAAGCTTATAGGTAAATATAAGGATAGGAACAAAATACTTTATGATCACTTGATGTGAAAATTATTGATAAGGTATATGTAAAAAAGGAACCTATGACAAATTTAAAGGAATTTATGATAGAGTGAATAGAGTGAATGTAAATAAATAGAGTGAATGTAACTTTTTATGATGACATATTAAGGAAGCACAGGACTTTGCACAAAAATAGATTGAGAATTGCATAAACAGAAGAAATTTATAATATTAACATTAATATTTCATTCATTGCACATAGATGAAAAAAAATAAAATAGTAAAAGCAGAAAAATTGTAAGTAAAATTTATTTTTTTTTATTCACTCAAAGCTAACTGAATGTAAAAATGTTTTTTTATTAATCATATTATTAAAAATCGAAATGAAAACTTTATTACATATACACAATGAAATATAAAGAAAACTTGATTGTACGAAATTTATAACAAAAAAAAAACAAGATCATACAAAACTCATGAAAATCCAAATATTAAGAAAATCAAAAATTAAAAAACATCCAAAATTATTCGAATATTTATCAAAAATAAACAAAACTAAAACTATAGTTAAATGTTACGAGAAATAAGGAACAAATACAAATTAAATGATGCTAATGAAAAAAAAAGATTAAAATTGTAAACACTCAGCACAAAAAAATTTTTTGTATGAAGTATTAAAAATTAAAAGGAAAATAATAGCATAAAAAGTTGGAAATTATAAAAGTAAATGTAAAAAAAAATATTGAATCAAAACAGCCTGATTTGATTCAACATTTTTTTTTTTTTTTTTTTTTTTTTTTGTTAAGAAGGGAGGTGTAATGCAATATTATTATTAAATTGCATCACCCTTTATATTACCTAATAATAAGCATTTATTCTTAACATTATTTACTAGTATCGTATGATACCACCGTTAGGTTACCCCTTTATTCTTAAATTCTATTTATTATTATTCTCCTTTCTACTAATAATACATATAAGTTTATTTTCCCCTTATTCCTTAATTCTTATTGTTTACTGTATACATATATTACATACCTAGTAAGTTAGTCTATAAGTACCGTTACATTTTGTTAAATAAAGAACGCATGCTTGGCGTCAGTCAACGAACCTTAGAATGCGCATGTGTTTTACTTGCGTAACTGCATTCATTATACTCTTCTGCAGCACCTTTTAACGCCAAAATTAGTTCTAGAGCCTTTTGTTCATCGTTCCATCCGTTTCTGTTTCGAACTGAATCTTGAATACCGCCAAAGCTGTACTACCATCAAAGAAATGGGTTTTTGTTCTGCTAAAAGCTTCTGGTATGATACACACTGTTTCCGTTTTTTGGTACTGGAGACAGTTGATTATCTCCTCCATTATATATATTTAATTTTTCCACAACACTCTTCTCGAAATTTACCATTCTTGTCTCCACACCATCTACCCTTTTGCTTACCGTCTCATATATCTACTGCAAATTCTCTGATGTCGCTTTAGAAGTTTCTCGTATTTCGGCTCTACAGGTTTCTAGTAGCTCAATAGAAGTTCTCTCAAGTTTCGCTTCAATTTTTGCCAGAAAATTCTGATTTTCAGCTATAGAAGTTTCTTGTTCCTCAGCCACTATATTAATTTTTTCCATAAGCTTTTCATTATCGGCTCTAGAATATTCTTTTAACTGAGCCAAAACCTTTTCATAATCAGCTCTAGAAGATTCCCGTACCTCAGCTAAAAGCACTTTGCTCTGCTCATTTTTTTCATCATAGTAGCCAGCAACGAATTAACGTCTATAATACTTGTTGTTGTTGGGGCATTCATCTCAGGCTTTTCTTCATTATAAAATTCATAACTCCGCGTCGATGAAATTTCTCTAACAAACGCTTCTGTAATATGGTCTTGTTAAAAGTTGTTGGCGAACTCATACTCTCGTTTGAGCCTGTCCACTTTTAATTTTTGGAATTTCATTTTTTTCTCTGTTTTATTTAATAAATTTTTAATTATTTTATTTTTATATCGCACTCCTACTTGTGACACCAATGTTACGTTTTAACCTTTTTAAAACGTTTGAGTTCTTGATGTTGATCTATTACAGTTTTATTTCCTCACTTTATCTTTATACAGTTGATCTTAATACAGTAAATTATTTATCTTGCACTTAATATTTGTTTATACAGCACTTTTATTTACGCCTAAACATGACTTTACTTTATGAGGCAAAGCAGCCTTCTTATATACCAAACTGGCCATAGCTTGGAAAGTTCAGGCAATGTCTCAAAAGCTCTCATATCCTCTGTTTTATATCCTTTAATTTTAAACATGTAAGATTGCGTTACCCAAAGATTGTCGAATTGGCAATGCCGTCAAATACAAGACAAAAATCCCACAATACAGTCCCAAAGGCACTATTGTGGTGTATTTTCTTTTTATTCATTTTTATTTTCGTGACAATATAATCAAATTAAAGAAAAAAGTTAATTTCACAATCAATCTAACCACATCTCCAATCCCAAATCATACCACTTTAGCATTTAAGAATAATATAAAACCATCCATTTCGCATTCAAGCATTTATCACCACATTTCATTACATTGCAAGAAACTTCCTTCCCACTTTGCACTTCTTTTTTCTCGAAATAGATCTCTTGGGCTGTTGGCCGCTGTTCGTGGATTCAGTTTATTCCGCTATAGGGCACCGATAGTATCTCTTTATTGATGGAAAGGGCTGGATACTTGATGGGCAATTCAAGCTGATGCATACCATTAATCCTACTTAGCTTGAATACCTGGTAGATGGCGTTTGGGCTCTAACGGAGGATTTTCCTAATGTCTATTATAGTGGATTAATCGGTAATCATTTGAACATTACCTCCAGAAGAATAAATATGCTCAAGGGCAGAGGTTATCGAAAATCACGCTCTATTAACTGGATCGGTAGCGCATGGAATTGGTTTGCAGGTAATCCAGATGTAACAGATTGTGACAAGATTCTGCATAGTACCAATGATAAAGGGTCCGCCAAATAATTTTTTTTTTTGAAAATGCTACAAAAAAAAAAAACTACAGAATATTTTCTCAAATCTCTTTTTTTATTTGAAAGTACAATCCTTCCGGTTAAAAATGAAAAGTAATTTCATTCAGATGGCTCGTTCAACATGGCCCGATAACGATCGCCATTGACTGTAACGGCCACTCCTTGCTCATTTTCGAAGAAAAATGGCCCAATTATGCATCTGGACCAAAATCCGCACCAAACAGTGACTCGTCTTGGGTGTATCGGCTTTTCAATATATGCCTGCGGGTTTTCTGTGTCCCAAATGCGACAATTTTGCTTGTTTACATACCCGCCAAGATCAAAATGGGCTTTATCTGAAAAGATGATTTTTTTTGGCAAAATCGGCATCTTCGGTAAGTCGATCGCAGGCCCACTTAGCGAAGCGTATACACAACCATATTCGTTCAGCGGAAGGATAAAAGTAATTATCTATCAAACCAGACATGAGCTAAGTGTTACCATTCACGAAATAATCACTAGTTGAAAAAAAACGTTAGATGGCGGACCCTTTATAATTGAAAACAACAACCGTAAATATAAAATCAATCAGCAACTTTTTGCTGCAACAACTGAAGTCTTGGAAAAATACAACAGTCTGGCAGATATGCCTAAAACGATGTCGCTCAAAAAGAGAGCCACACTTAAAATGAGAGAACCACACTGAAAGAAAAATTAAGTTTTTCGATTTATTCTTTCTTAAATTACTTGTTTTTTTTGCATTATAAATAAAAAATAATTTTAAAAATAATATATACATCTGCTAAACAAAAAAATATGTAAATATATGCACTGGGATACAAAAGAGCGGATTAATAAAGATAGATACTTCTCCGTGTGTTTATATGAAAATGTGGACAAATCGGAATCTAGATTTTTTTAAAGTGAGTACTTACTGTCATATATTAAAA
Source organism: Wohlfahrtia magnifica (assembly GCA_023159175.1). Lineage (NCBI taxonomy): Eukaryota > Metazoa > Arthropoda > Insecta > Diptera > Sarcophagidae > Wohlfahrtia > Wohlfahrtia magnifica. The sequence goes on along the minus strand of JAKWBJ010000447.1, from coordinate 29,532 downwards.
TATTTTGCACACACAAAGCCAGATTTACATACTTGATTAGCTCTTTAATAAAATACTGCCAAATAAATGCTTTATTGATTTTCTATTCTATGTGAAAGGATATATTACACTGGTACTCCTAAAGCTGTATGTTTTTTCGCAAAAAAAAAAATCCAATTATATCTCTCTTTTTGATTAAGATGTTAATATAGAAAAGAAATAGCATTAGAGTGTAGAACTTTTAAAATTCGAAAACATTTTAACAAAAAGTTAAATTAATTTAAAGAACAGTAGGTGAAGTTAAATCATTTTTCTTGTGTTTGATAAAGTCCATCAACTTACCAATATCAATTTCCTTCGGATAGCCTTGATTTTTCGCAATGTCTCAATATGGCTATCTGTTAGCTTGTTTCTGAATTTGTTTTTTATCTGCAACGTTGATGAAAATGTAGATTCGCAGATATATGTGGTGCCAAACATTTAAAAAAGGTTTAATATTAAATAACATTAATATTAAACAACATCCTAACAATCGGATATTTTTTAGAGCAAAAATTTTTCCAAAAGTTTACACCCATTTCCATTGAAATAAATAAGTCTTGTCTCATCAGTGTCATTCCTCTTCTATATTTTGTTGTAGATTTTCTAACGAACACGTTAAAGGATTATTAAAAATATGTTTATAATCCATTGCAAGCTCAAGAAAACTTCAAATCTACCTTAAAAGTTTTCCAAAAGTTAATTTACTTCTTTTTTTATTTTTTCTAATTTTTCTACATTTAGAAATTGTGTAAAAATTATCTGAATTTTTGGAAAATTGGATAAATCTTGGCATTGAATTTGATTTTTCAAAATGAAAAGTTTTCTTGAAAACTCATTTATTGCATGCATAAGTTGTCATATTTTTAACTTTGACTTGTAATGTAAGGTTTAAATTATTAATGTGATGGGTTATGTCAGAAATGAAGGCTAAGTCGCAGAGAAAATTAGGGCATTTTAAAACATTTAAAATGTCTGCATCTTTGCTACAATCCTGTGTTTGGAAAAAAAGTTCTAACTCCGATCTAAGATTGAAAAGACGCTCTAAACATTTTCCTCGTAAACAATAACACGTCACCATAGTCTGCATCTATTTCTTTTAGAAACGCTATTAGATTTTTGTGAGAAAGTGCGTTGTGGCCTCCTCTTAGGCATTGGAAGATTTCTCCTCTTAAGCAAATAATCTTTGACTAGTATCGGATATGTCTATACATTCATCAAAACACATGGACAAGTATTTAGCATATTTTATACGTTCTGTCGTTTCTCATTGCATAAATAGCCCTATATCATCAGTCCGGCGTGCCATTGTTTCACGAGATAAAGGCACTTCTCTTTATAATATTCCCCTTTTTTGTCCCTACTTCTCCAAATAAATGCATTATGGATAAGCATAGTTCTTTAAAAAAATTTCCATCTTCAAAAAGCTAAACTAATAACATATGTAGCTTTCATTTGATTATCAGTGGTGCAATCTAAAGAACCACTCCCATGTCTACTTTGAACATAAAGATTTTTAAGTCGAAAATTTTCTTCAAGTTTTTTTTACTAATTGGATTTTATCATTTCCAGAAACAAAATGCAATATTGGATGTATTCTATCATAATGTCGTTTAAGACAAGATGCAAACATATTTTTTATTACATACGAGTACAAGGCATTCAGCTTCATTATATGTATTGATAGAAAATAAAAAAAGTGTTTCCCACTCAACATCCCACATACTTATTAATTTTTTTTTTCAAAGTCCTGTAAAGAAATATATATTATATATATTTGTAAATAAACATACATAAATTTATGTAGCTTATTATCAAACTTCTTAGTGTAATAAGCAAAATTTTAACTCTCTTCTAAATCAACTAGAAGGAATGAATCTACAACGCTGTAAGGCACTTTCATCATTCAACTTTTTGATGAAATAATCAACATTGTTGACCGAACTTACACTTTCAGAGTGAGCTTACATATGATAGTAACGCCAGTGCTGGCAAATATCACCAATAGTACCGAGAAGATAGACATTGATTACCTACACGAATTGAGCATACACAACATTTATCACCTTAAAGCCCCTGATAAGAAGAATGTCATATCTTTTACAATCAACGCTACTACATTTGTTTTAATCTTACTCACATATTACTGGGTTTGGCGGAAGATAAACAAAAAGCGAATAGCTGCAGGTTCCCACAGAAATTATTTTCAGTGTCAAATTAATTAGTCTGTTTTTTTTAAATATAATGATCGTGTAATTTTGCTTATTTAGTTCTTTTAAATTTCATTTTAATTTTTGTTCATTTTTAATTTTTTTATTACGTAAATTTTTGTATCAGATTACACTGCACGCGCAGCCAGCTTGCGTTTTATTAAACTATTTTTTGTATTTATTAAATATTATCGGCAGCTTAACTGCACCTGAAGTTCTGTAAAGTTAGTTCGATATTGTGTGGCTTGATGAATGAGCCATTGGCTTAACAGACTTCTATTGCTAGAATAAATGTAAATGTAAATAAATAAATGATAATAATAATAATAATAAATAATGAGCGTTTTCTTGAAAATAAATCATCACTGAAGAAATTAAATAAAACTAAATAAAGTTGTTTTAAAACTAGATTTGAGATTTTTTATTTAAACGTCCCCGAAGGACATAACTTTTTTTTTCTTGAGACCAGCACTCAGGGGATAACTTCTACACATGCAGTGCATTCTGCTGGTACTAAAAAATAAGTTGTGGGAAGGAGATTGATAGAGTAGTGTCTGTGGACGTTTGATTTAAATTTGCTCATGTCGTAAGTGGCAGGGAAGACATTCGCAGGAAGATTGTTCCACAAACGAATAATGCTACCAAAGAACGAGTTCTCCCTACAATGCGTTGTGCGATTATTGGACAATCAACTACAAAGGTATGTGCTCTACAAGAAATACGAGTACTACGTAAAAATATATGATTACTTGGAATAAGTTCTTGAATTTCTTCAGAACACATTATAGTACCATTATAGTACCGATAGAACAATTGGCTACCCTACCGTCATTAATTATATCCTTCGCCCTCTCCTGTACTCTGTCGAGAAGCTCCAAAATAGACTTTGAAGCACCGACCCATACATGGGAGTTGTATTCCAATTTGAGTCGAATATAGGTCTTGTAAATATTAAGGAGATCAGATGGAGTGAAGTAATTCTTACACCGTCTTAAAAAGCCGAGGCACTTGAATGCTTCTTACGACACTCGAAATATGTGCTCGTTCCAACGAACGTCACAGTAAATTCTCATGCCCAGAACATCAAGTGCATCTGATTCTTCAATATCTACACTACCCATAGATACAGATGACAACACACCACCACGTCTGTGTGTCAGAAAACAACATTGGGTCTTGCGTGCATTAAAGTCGACTCTGTTGTTTTTGTACTCTAAATATTTCACAAGGTGGTGACTCATCATACTCCATAACTTTGGAAAGTGCCGAACAAATTGCAATTGGGCGGTAGTTTTCAGGGTTACTAGCCTCACCCTTTTTAGGGATTGGCGTCACATTGGCAACCTTCCAGCAAGATGGAAAAATAGCCGCACGATAAGACGCACTGAAAAGATTAGCCAATGGACGCGCAAGTGTCCGCCCCAGAAGACTTATTACCATCAAGATTTGCAAGAACCCTTTTAACTGCACGGGCTCGAAAGAATATACTAGGCATAGTCACTGATACTCTTTCTAATTCGGGCAGTGGTTGACCGCTCTCCTGTAAGTTCGAACTACCTGCTAACATTGCAGCCAGAAGATCTGCCTTTTTAACCGGGTCTGTGAATGCTTGGTCGTTCTTTATAAGGACTGGAATGGAAATGGCGCTGTTCCTTAAGTCTTTCTCGCACCTGAGTACTGCGGCACACGAAGATCTCACATGTTTGCGTAGCGCATCAGTATGATCGTATTTGTCATTACGCCCATTTCTGAATGCTTCCTCTCTGGATCTGACTGCAAGTTTTCACGTCTAATTAAACCACGATTTATTTCTTGATTTAATCGGAAGCTTTCTGGATGGGATGATATTATCCATCCCTAGCTTTATTATATTAACAACAATTTCGGCCATGGCATTCACATTTGGATCAAGGAAACAAAGTTTCCAGTTGAAATACCCGTAGAAATCGTTAAGCTCAGCCCAACGAACTTTCCCGTAATTGAAAATCAAGCGCTTCGTAGCTGTATGTGAAGCGTTGTGAAGAGTGGAGAACGGGAAAGATGCAGAAATGGGCAGTGGTCTGAATTTCAGAGAGGTGCAAGGACCTCAACTACATACTTTCCATGGTGAGTAGTGAGGAAAAGGTCGAGGGTATTATTTTGGTGTCCATCTACACACGATATGTGAGTAGCTTCATTGCAATTAGTGCGCAAGGTGATTGTGAGCGGCAAATAGCTCCACGTATTGGCCTTCTGAAGTTGTACAGCCTGAATGCGTAGCCAAGACGAATTATGAACATTGAAATCACCAGCAACAACAATTTTACTGCTCGGGTAATTCGCCACGATACTCGATATGGAATCGGAAAGAGAGTCAAAGCCAGATATGGAAACCTCTCTTCCCGCGTTTGGACTTCTATACAGGAACCCGGAATGCAAAAGATGTGCCCTGATTCTGAACTTAACCCAAAGACAGTTAAATTCTGCATCATTCACGACAAGTGGGCGCTGACACTGGTACACAACTTCATCGTGAATAATTAATTGTAATAATTGTATACTTTTCATTATTTCTAAAAAAGTTTTGAAATTGTTTTATTCCGAACGAATTTTTTTTTTTTTTTTTTTTTTTTGAGAGATAAACTAGCGATAATTTGATATCAAAATTAAAGCTGATACCAATTTTTGCGTGGTTAGCAGCACGATCCAGAATGAAACAAGATGGATCGCTCTGAAAATTTTGTATGACGTAACATCCCAGCGGTACACCGGTCTATAAGCATTACATTTTAAGGGAGCATTTAAGTACTCAAAATGTGCAATTATGTATACTTAATTATTGTATTAAGTATGCACAAAACAAAAAATCCAGCACAACCTTAGTGGCGACGTCAGTTTCTGCTAACTAAAGTATTTGTTTATATTTCTATCTTTAATTTACTAGAAATAACAAATTGCCGTTGCCTTTGTATGTATGTATGAAGTCTGGGCCAAGCAAAATTATTTTTTATTTTCTCATTTTACATATTAATTAAACTTTTTACTTTTTGTGTGATTGAAGTGCTTAAAAGACCTGATACCAATTTTCCGATTTTGAGCCAAGAATATATAAAAAAAGTGAATAAGGTTAATTTTACTGATTCAGATTCCTATGTTTTCAAAAACAAAAATAATAGTTTAAAAATAGCGTATATTTTTCATTTTAGATTGCCAAAATAAAAACTATTTTGCGATCAGGAGAATTAGAAAAAAATTTTAATAGAACGTTGCACAATGACGTGTATCTATCCATGAATTATGACATGGTAAATCGAAAAAATAAAAAATTTGATGACAAAAATGTTTAAAATGAATGGAGCTCAAACCCTCAGCAACCTCTAATATATTTTGCACTGGCAACCTAGAATCCCTTTTTTGTATCAGGTAATAATGAAGTTCTTGACTTCTTCAATTTTTAATTATTATTAATAGATCAATTAATTAGCAGGTAAATAATAAAGAGTTCATAGAACATACTTTTAGTATAGACTGTAATTTACTTTCAAAAACAATATATTTTATTAACGAAAATGTATGTAGAAAAACAAACACTATGACAAAAAAGAAAATGCTCATTATAAAATTGTTATTAGAAGTGAAAATATTACAAATACGTTTAAATAAAAAGAATACTATTAATATTATTACGAAAATAAAAATGTAAAAAGAAAGGATACACACCAACATTAGTACATATAGGGCAATTAACTTTATTATGGCATTTATTCTATTGGTTTGTGTCAATGCTACGATCACCATGTCGTTGTCGAACCACCCTGTTATTTGTGTGTTATTTATTTGTTACAGTGTTACCAGTTCAATTACATTTGAATTAACTTATATGAACAGAACCTTGTACTATATACAAGAACATTCGAAATTAATGTCAATTTTATATAAAAGGTGGCTTATTATGTGAGTTGTAATTTAGCAATCAATAAGTAAAGTCTTGCTAAGGCGTAAATAAAAGTGTTGAGTAATTTGTATAAAGTGGAATTTAAATAAGTAACTGTATATATTAAAATTGTGTAAATAAAAAAGGACTGTATAAAACAACAAATTCGCGTTATTTATTTTTTTAACGTAATTTAAAAGAACTCAGATGTTTCACAAAAGTTAAGACGTAACAATGGTGTCAGAAGTGAGATTCCCGAATATAAAATAAATAAAAATTAAATAAAGAAAAACGAAGAAAAATTAAATTTCAAGAATTAAAAGTGGATAGGGTCAAACGGGAATTAAATAAATTGGAGCTGTCAACAACTAGTAAAAAGACCGAATTACAGAAGTCTTTTTAGAGGACTTTCATTTATAGTTGGCGGAGTTAATATTGATAGTTATGAATTTAATGAAGATGCAGACCCTGAGATGAGTGCACCTTCAACTAAAAGCACTTTGGACACTAATGCATTGCTTGCCGCTAAGATGGAAAAAATGAAAGTATTAGCTGATGCACAGAAAACTTCTTGAGCTGATAATCAGAAGCGCTTGGCAGAGGTACGAGAAACTTCGAGTGCTGATAATAAAACTTCTAGAGATGAAAACTAAAAGCTTTTGGCATAGGTAAGAGAAACTTTTAGAGCTGAAATACGTGAAAGTGCTAGAGAGACAAGCGAAAAGCCAGCAAAAGGGTAGATGGAGCTGATAATCAGAAGCGCTTGGCAGAGGTACGAGAAACTTCGAGTGCTGATAATAAAACTTCTAGAGATGAAAACTAAAAGCTTTTGGCATAGGTAAGAGAAACTTTTAGAGCTGAAATACGTGAAAGTGCTAGAGAGACAAGCGAAAAGCCAGCAAAAGGGTAGATGGAGAATGTCAAATTTTGAGAAAACTGTTGACGAAAAATTTTATGTTATAGAAGGAAAAATCAACAGACTCCAGTGCCAGAAATCGGAAGCTGTGCCAGAAAGTTCCAGCAGAATAAACACCCCTTGCTTTGATGGTAGTACATCTTTGTCTGTATTCAAATTTCAATTTGAAACCGTGGCTAGCAGAAATAGTTGGAACAATGAAGAGAAAGCTTTAAAATTAATTTTGACCTTAAAAGGTGCTGCAGCAGAAATCCTAGAAACCATGCCGGCCAGCTGCAGAAATAATTACAACGAAAATTGTGGCGCTGCAACGTAAATTTGGTAATGAACATAAACGAAATGAAATGAACATATCGTATGGAATTAAGGTGCCGAATGCAAAAAGCTAATGAGTCGCTGCAAGAATTTGCGATGTAAATGGAGAGGTAAGTGCAGCTTACATACCCAGGAAAAAACCACCCGCTGATAGATATTTTTAGAACCTAAACGTTTGTTAACGGCATACGCGCCCTGATATTAAACTCGCAGTATGTGCTGCACAGAAGACAACCATTGCAGGGACCGTGGCCTTCGCACTGGCCCAGGAGACCGCTTGCGCGGTTTCTAGGCCACAAGAAAACGAAGTGCGCAAAATGGAAGTCGTGGAGAAAAAATAATGTCTTTTAAATGAATTTAAAGAGATGATTCAGCATCTTCTGGCGGAAGAGAAAGGCAAAATTTAAATGCTCTAACTGCGGAAAAGCAGTCATTTTTCAGAGAAATTGTAAAGCGAAGCATTAACCGTCAAGATCCGTCTTACCATCAAGAAATAATAAAAGGAAGAACTGCCTGCAATTTCACAAGAGTCTCCGTTAAACTAAAACGAGTTAGCACTAAGGAACAAGAGCTATTTACCACAAGCGAGGGCCCGATCTCCATGCAGAAAATAACAGCAAACTTACAGCGTGCGGGTACATTAATGACAGACAACACAAATTCACTATAGACGACCGCACCGGACCCGTTGTAGTGAAAGGAAAGTGTGAGGTAATATCAGACTACGGACGGCTACTGAAGAGTCTGCTACTGTCTACGAAAAAATAGAGGTAAAGGTGACTATAGCCACCATCAGTGTAACCCATGTTTTTATTGTCGCTGATATTGTACACGAGGTTATTATTGGTGTCAATCTTATGATATTCCATGGTATCTACTTGAATATTGGTCAACAAGTGATGAGCTGGCATAATGTATCATAATGTATTGGCGTGGAGTACAAGAAGCAAGTGCACGATAGAAGATTAATTGCTGTCAAACGACAAAAATTACTATCTCAGATTGAATCAATGATATTGGGGGGAGTTCGTGAGGACAACCGCTTGTGGATATTGAAACCAGCAGAAAATAAGAAAAATTTGTTATAAGTGAAAGCCCTCGTTAAATCCAATAAACAAGGAAAAGTCCCAGTGAGAGTGCTCAATATATCAGGCCACGAAAAATTCGTTTGTTAAAATTTCTAGATAGGCCAAAGTGCTCCAGTAGAGGCAGTTATAAATGCAGGATTTGTTTATTCCCTAGTTGGAACACAAATGAACAAACACATTCTTTTAAAATTTAAATTATATTTTACTGAAATATACTTTTAAATGTTATTTAGTAATTATTTAATAATATTAATTGATTATTGGTAAGTCGAGTGTCGTACTTGTGGCTTGATTGCTAATTTCCAACTGAGTCTACCCGTTCTCAAAATTTACCATCGAATCACTACCTTATTCTCTCTTTATATATCTATCTTCTACGCTGTCCTGCCTATAACTCGCCCCTCATGCTTTATTAATTCTTAATTCCTTTCCGCTGTCTCTCTCTCCCAAGCTGTCCTACTCTTGACACTCTTACATAAATAGCAAAAATTGCCGGAACCTGCCAATGTGCCAGCCAAGGACCAACAGGTATCTTACGAAAATATAGAGAAACTGTTAAAGTAACATGCCTGCCACGAAAAATAAAAATGAAGATAAAACAGTCAAACGTGTAATTAATACAGACGAATAGATAAACCGATAAAACAGGCATGGAGAGAAAAGCAATGAAATGGAGAAGAGCAATGTAATCGAGCAATGATCGAGTTCTTCGATCTCACCTGTAGTCTTAATTAAAAAGAAAGATGGCAGTACAAGATTCTGCGTAGACTACAGAAAGGCGAAATATGTCACTAAAGAGGACAGCTACCCGTTACCAAGAATTAGCGACACACTAGCTGGAACAAAATGGTTCTCTACACTAGATTGCAAAGCAGGTATTAGCAGGTAGAGATTGCAGACAAGGATAAGAAAAAAACCGCTTTCAATGCGAGTGGTGGCTTATGGTAGCTTAAAGTTATGCCAATTGGGCTCTGCAATGCACCATATCGAGCGAGTTTTGGTATTAAAGGAACTTCATTGGAATACTTGCCTGGTGTATCTCGATGACTTCAAAACTTTGAACACCTCAAAAGCCTGGCAGATGTTCTGCAACAAATATAAAAGGCTGGGAAAAAACTAAGCGTAAAGAAATGTGCATTGTCCCAAACATGCAGCTTTTTGGGATTTTACGTATATTAAAACCACTTTGCGAGCGTGGCAGCAAGTTTGCATAAGTTCAACAGACATTAAAAGATCTATTGAGTGTTGCACCGGTTTTGGCATATCCCGTCCCAGATGAAAAGTTCATACTAGACAGTGATGCCAGCGGATATGGTATTGGTGGTGTACTTTCACAAATAGTTAATGGGACAGAGGAAGTCGTAGGCTACCATAGCCGCACACTGTAAAAGACTGAACAGAACTATTGTGTGACCCGACGTGAGCTACTAGCAGTGCTGGAATGCACAAAACATTACCATAAGTACATATATGGCCAATATTTTATGCTAAGGACCATTCCGCACCGAAATGGCTGCTGCAGTTTAAGGACCCTGAAGGACAGCTAGCACAATGGATTGAGCACCTACAGACTAATGACTCTCACACAGTGGCCTTGTAATTTGGAATGCAAGCATTGTGTAATGCTATAAGCACATAGACAACAGCGAGCATCACGGCATGCAAACCGGAAATGTCGCTAAACAGCATTTGTTGCCATCATAAATATTTTGATGACACAATAAAAACAGCTGACATTGAATTTTGTAGTGTGGATATTCAAAAACATTAAAATCTTAACAAAAATAATGATAAAAGTAAATTTTGTAACAGCTATTACTCCTAAAACTAATTAAGATATAGATTTCAAGTTTTCAGAGAATATCTTTTTTCCATTCAATTGAATTTAGTGAATATTTTAAAAATTTCTTATAAAGTGTAAAAATTGTACAAGGCTGTACGACTTTTCCAAATTCTGTGATTTTAGTAGTTCAGTTTATTTAATTTATGTGTAACAATGACCAAAATTTTAGGTCATTGTTACACTTAAAGTAAAATCTCATAACAATGTATTATATTATTTTAGAAAAAAAATTCAATAAAGATATGATAATAAATAAATTTAAAAAAATTTGACACGGAATGTTTCAGAAATAGATGTAACATATGTACATATATCATATATGTTTCATTCAGTGACCAAAAAAATTTATGTTTTGTAAACATGTGTTATTTCTTTAAAAAATTAACAAGAATGATAAAATAAAAATTACGCCACGTGCATGATATTAATTTGGACGTAGTTTTTCCACCGCAAGGGCTGCTTATATGCAAAAATTACAATTTATTTGAAAAAATTTTTATATTGTATGAAAGTTGGTAACGATGCAATAAGTTATTGGGACAAGTTATAATTTTTCTCCTCAAATTATTGTAACAAATTTTGTTTGTATAAATTTATTTAGTTATTGTGCATTCGTCCAATAAAAATTATCAACTAATATTTGCAAAAATATTTAAAGACCGTTAAAGCAAATGCGAAAATAAACAAGATTTTTAGGTGTAGAATATACTTATGAATGCGGTGACTATGTTGTGAAAAACAATGAAATATTTAAATTTATAAAAAATTCTTTTTAACAAATAATTTTTAGAAAAGAAAATAATAAATTGTTCCACTGTTATATGTATCTATAATAATAAATAAATTGAGAACAAAAAATTTATTTTTCTTTATCATTCTTGACAATTTAATACTTTAAAAACATAGACAACAGCGAGCATCACGGCAACAATGGCTCAACATTGTAGAGAGTACGTCTAAATTCTTCAAAAACACCGAAAAAAAGGAGTTCTACGAATAGTGATGAAATTATAAGTTTCTCTCTATTTAGGCGAAAAGTGCAAAACTGAGTGCATGCGGATTCTTTTAAATCATTGTCTTTCCACACTCCAGTATTAGAACATCATACTTTTTTTTTAAGGTCTTAACTTTGAATACATATGTACATACATAGAGTTTGTAAAACAATCTTTTCAACGAAAAGTTAAAATCTTATTTTAATTTGAGAATTCTAACAAAGAATTCTTAACACGTTTTTTTTTTTTTTTTTTGACACATCCCGTTACTACACCTCTTAAGGACTTCGTGACGTCATAACTTTTAAAATAGGCGCACACACTATAACGCTAACAACAACAAAATTTTTGCCTGTTTTATTTGCTGTAAAAAAGTGTTTTCAAAAATAAGAAATTGGAATTTGGATTTTTGTGCTTTTAATGAATGTTATCGTATGTGAAAGACGACACATAGTACTTAGCAATAAAAAAATGGACAAACGTGCAACAGGTAACATTATATTTAAATTAAAATATTCAGGGGACACTAATAATGGAATAGCAGATGCAATCAGTTCGCATTTAGATTATGTGGGAGCTTGTAAGTAGTAAGGCAGTTATTTGAACTGTTTTATTTTTCAATTTTTAACTCAGCAGATGGATTGAAGCTAAGGGAAGATGCGAGTGAAACGGCAGAAAGTAATAATTTACATGTACACTAATCAGGAAAAGTCTCTTTTTATATGGCTAGGTAAACAATACATCGGAAGCTTTCGAACTTCTCAATATTTTAGGTAAATTCTATTTCTTTCTTTTAATTTCTTTTTAGTTCTTTTATAGCCATGCGTATGTAAACATCTACCTCTTTCAGCTCTTAGTATTTGTTGTTGTTTGTTTATTGTCTGTTACTTGTTTTCTTTGCTGCTTAATTATTGTTGTTGCGGTGTTATTTTTATTTACTTTACCTCTGCTATGGTACGTATAGTTGTTCTCGCAGCTTTTGTTTATTTATTTTAGCGATGTAATAAACGACTGTGGTCCCCATCCTTATTATTGTATAACAACAGCTCTTAAGAATATAAAATTAATTTTTTTGTTGCATAGTTTTAATAAATATTAAAATTCAGCAAATAAAATTAATTATATACAAAAGAAAAAAAAAGAAAAAGTCTCCGTACAAGAGTGTATGCACTTTCTTAAAATCTTATTTTTCTATATTTATAATAAACAGCATAAATAATAAATTACTGTTTAGTTGGATGGTCTGTTCTTTTGAGAACCACAGTCAACCTTTTTTGCATGGAATAAACCAGTCTTATGGTGACTTCCAGTGATATTTCCTCCCATTCAGTTGGCGAAACTTTTTTAATATAACTTTTGATATTATAACACGTATGCACTTTCTTAAAATCTTATTTTTCTATATTTATAATAAACAGCATAAACAATAAATTACTGTTTAGTTGGATGGTCTGTTCTTTTGAGAACCACAGTCAATCTTTTTTGCATGGAATAAACCAGTCTTATGGTGACTTCCAGTGATATTTCCTCCCATTCAGTTGGCAAAACTTTTTTAATATAACTTTTGATATTATAACACGGTGGAGAATTTTTTGCACCATAAAATCCCATAAGTAATCAATGGGATTGAGATCTGGAAACTGTGGTGGTACACGCAACTGTTTTGCAACATTCTATAGCATCTAAAGCTTTACAATATCGGCCGCGTTCTTAGAATCGTTACCTTATTGCAATAAAACGTTGCTACCAAAACCCAGTTTCGTTAAATTTTGCTTCCATTTGACCTTTGAAATATCTGGGTAAGCTCTCTTGGCCACAGTGGACTCAATAACCTGCTCCGTTATTCCCCGTTAGCCGATACATACCCCCTAACCATTTCACCTCCACCACCGTGACCGTAACACTGACCGTGTTGAGCAAATTAGCTTTATGTAGTGCTGTACCGGATTTTCTCCACACAAATTGACGATTTCTTATTATAGAAATGCAATACTTATTCTTATCCAAAAATATAACCATTTCCCAGAATTCTAATGGTTTATTTAACAGCTCTCCACCTAACAACAGTCTTCTTTAACTGTTTTTAATGAAACAAAGGGCTTCTTACGTTCTTCACATATGTACATACAATATTAATACATTATTTTAAATTAATGCTTTCAGCCACTTATGAGGCTATTATTTTGCGATCTTGCTGCACAGAGTTGATGAGACGTATCTTTTCTCTCGAAATTAATTTTGAAGGACGGCCACAACGAAATTTTGATACAAAGCCTTCAGCCTTTCTAGATAGAGGAGCGCATTTTCTCCACCTTTTCTGTAATTTGCTTGAAGGTTTTTTCTTGCTTTCTGAGAAAAATAATAAGTCTTCTTTCGGCATAAATGCTTTTCGTTTTGAACTCATTGCAAAAAAAAAAAAATATTATTTCACAACTTTAAATTAATTTTCTTACAGCAAATAAACAAATTTGACTAAAAAAGCAACGAAATCAACAGCTAAAAATGAAAAAACAACGATTAATAAATTAATATTTTATGTGTAAGCAGACTTTTTCCGGGTAAATAAATGCACTTTTTTTAATTATGATGCTTAGCAATGAAACTACTTTCTTTAAAAACACAAAATTTGGTTATAATATATTACAGAGATCTAAGACATATAAAAAGACCAAAAAGTTTAAGCTTTGTTGCGAATTCTTAGAAATATAGATTGCTGAATGAAATAAAAAGTTTTGTACGCAAACTTTTTCTGACTAGTGTAAATAGTGGAATGTCTGATACAAACGATTCACATTTAGATATTGCGGGAGCTCGTAAGTAGCAAGAAAATTATTTAAACCGTGTTTTTTTAAATTTTTATCTCTGCAGTTGGGATGGAGCTAACGGAGGATGCTAAAGATGGAAAAACAAACTTTTCTGGAGTGAGTCTACAGTTAAACTAATGCTGGCAATTATACAAGAGCTTTGCTCAAAAGTGTGAAAAAGTCCTAAAGTAAAAACCAAGACTAAAATGTATACACTGGTTTCAGAAAGAGTGTCAGAAAAGGACCACATATTTACACCCATTCAAATTGAAAATAATTATAGGTCTCTTGAGCGACAGTATAAATCGACTGTGCTCAATAACAGACTACCTGGGAGAAGTCGCAAACTTGTTCTTTTGGAAGGTATGTTATTAATTGAATTTTACTTATTTCAATTTGAAATAAACTTATATTTTGCAGTCAACCAAGTGAAATTTTTGGCTAGACAGTAGTGATGTTGACGCCAGTACTGGGACACATCCGATCAAACAAAATGTAGTTCTGATGTAGACCAGTCAATGAAAGGTAAAAACTACATACTAATATAGGCGCAATTATACTTACATACATACATATATAACATAATCCTTTTTTTAATTTATCTTTTAGTTGATACTGCGAGTTGATTTTGTCAACTTAGCAAAAGAAGGCGATTGAATAGCACTAGGGAAATAGTTTTAGAAAAATTTAAAAAATTATAAAAGAAGAAAAAAGTTCACTCCAGCGTATTAACAATCTTAAAACAAAAAGAAGAAAGCGACAAAAAGAGAACAACGAGCTGAAAGAAAACTAGAGTTACTTGAACTTCTAGTTAAACAAAACAGAAATTAAAAGTACAAAATAAAAAAGACTGATTTGTTGTATTTATATAAGATTAAATAAAATTGTTGTATTATTATAATAAATGTATTTAAGTAAGTATTGTAAGATATGTAAATAAATTTGAATTGTTATAGTTTTTCTAACTTGTTGAATATCTTTGAAATAAAATGCAGTTTTTTTTTACAGAATGAGAAAATATGCTATTAATTTCCTTTCATTTGAAGCTCTTTGCAAATTGAATCTCTTGCAGCATTACCGTTCGAAGTATCTACACATTGCTCTTGGTCAAAAGATATATCTTCCACTTGTTATTCGGTAACAAAGTCAATTTCGTCTACATCTGCTATATTGTGTAAGACATAGCACGCTCTAATAAAATGACACAATTTTTTTATACCCAAAAGTTTACAATTGTCGAAACCGTTGTTTAAGTAAACCAAATGTCTGTTCAATTTTTACTCGGCTTGAGCTAAGTTTTATGTTGAAGTTTTTTTGTTATGTGTCTTTACAAGCCGTGATAATGTATTGATTGCAGGGGTATGCTGAGTCGCCTAGTAAATAATACTTTGAAACTAGAAAAAAATGTAATATCCATTTAGATATGGATTGGAAGTTATATATAATTTTTGTTACCTCCGCATACTGTTGCTAGTTTTTGATATAAAAGTGAGTTTTTAAGTACCCAGCTATCGATCCCGGTAAACCAACATAAATGTTAATGAATTTTCGTTACAAACTCCTTGCATAAACAACGTTATATTTCCTTTTCTATCTGCATATAAGTAATATATATTTCTCTTTGCCACTGGATGGGGAATCAATGACAATATGTGTTCGATCTATTCATTCTGATATAGAAAGTAGGTAGTATTTACTAACATAACAATTTTATTACGCAAATATTTACTCACTTATCGCCTTTAAAATCCACGGATTTCTTTGGCAATCCAATCCACAGATTGGATTGCAGATTCTTTTTTTTTTCTCATTGGCCAAGCAGTGATTTTAGGGCTTAAATTACTAATGAAAGTGGAGTTTTTGTCAGTAATTGAAAATGACATGTTAAACGTATCCATAAATCACCCTTACTACATGCTTCGTGCTCTGTAACCCACAAAAAGATGGCTATAGTCTTTTCCACTGATATGCAAACATCTGGTCGTGAGTTTATAAATTCTGCAGCCTCCTTCAATCTATTAACTAAGCTAAAATACAGCTGCCTTGAAATTTTAAAATCGGTCCTAAATTCGTGCTCTGTGTACTTCTAACTACTACCTTTAAATTATTATTAAGCCTTTTGACGTCAAAGTTTCTTATAAGCAACCGTATGTTTTATCCGTTTTATTTTACACAGAAGGGGCTAACTTATAGTTTTACGTAGTAAATAAGTTAATTGTGAAAGGTCCGCCAAATAAATTTTCTTTTTGAAAATACTATTAAAAAAAACTACTGAATATTTTCTCAAATTTCTTTTTTTATTTGTAAGTACAATCCATTTGGTTAATAATAAAAAATAATTTCATTCAGATGGCTGCCTCGGCTGGCCATGCAGTAGCCTACACGATCGGTCCAATTTTTAAGCACATTATCGATTGTGTGCAGCTGTATTTCACCAATGGATTCACGAATATTATCCTTTAAAGCGTCAGTTGTCTCTGGCTTGTTGGCGTAACACTTATCTTTGACGGCACCCCACAAATAATAGTCCAACGGTGTCAAATCGCAGCTCCGAGGTGGCCAAACGACATCAGCTCTGCGGCTGATAATGCGATCTTCAAAAACAGGGCGCAAACATCGAGTGTAGCTTCGCCTGTGTGGCACGTAGCGCCGTCCTGTTGAAACCAAATGTTGCTAATATCATCCTCTTCAATTTTTGTGAACAAAAGTCGTTCAACATGGCCCGATAACGATCGCCATTGACTGTAACGGCCACTCCTTGCGCATTTTCGAAGAAAATGGCCCAATTATGTCTCTGGACCAAAATCCGCACCAAACAGTGACTCGTCTTGGGTGTATCGGCTTTTCAATGTGTCCCAAATGCGACAATTTTGCTTGTTTACATACCCGCCAAGATCAAAATGAGCTTCATCTGAAAAGATGATTTTTTTTGGCAAAATTGGCATCTTCTGTAAATCAATTCGCGTTGTTCAAGCCTATAAACAACCATATTCGTTCAGCGGAAGGATAAAACTAATTATCTGTCAAATCAGACATTAGCTACGTGTTACCATTCACGAAATAAGCACTAGTTGAAAAAAAACGTTAGATGACGGACCCTTTAGTTATAATGCTACTGACGTAGTTAAGATATTTTATTTAGCGTGAAGTCAAACGAATATCGCGTTATCAATTTTTAGCCAACAATAATAAATTAAATAAAAATATTTAAAGATCATATATTAAACACAAAATACATAATCTTATTTATAAAAGGTAAAATTAAAATATATTAAAAAAAAATTATAGTTACCATCAGACGGGCCCAAAGTTGTTTATAAACAACATTCAATAACTATCAATCTAGCGAGCCCAGTAATTTGAAATCTTCTAAAATTCTTAATGTATATCTAAACATCACAGGTATCACTAAAAGAAATGTTTAAACGGTTGATAAAAATGCGAAGTTAGAAGGGTTAATGCTGTTTATTTTACTATCCTTTGTAATTTGAACAGTTTCAAGCAACATTTCTTCTTCCCCTTCTGACTATTCATTTATAAGTTCAAGAATTTCTTCATAGTCTGAATCACTGAAAGTATCCACAATTTCCTCGACTATGGTTTTAAAGCATTTTTGTCTTTCCTTTTGAATTCTGCTAGTCGCCGAATGTCGAAAATATGTTTTAATTTATATTTATAAATTAAATTTGTGTTTAAGACTATACATTTGGAAATTTTTATATTTAAGCTAAAAGAAATAAGGGCATACGTGCATTAAAAAAAATTGGAAATATTTTCCATTTTGTTGCTTTTAAAACATTTTCTTCAAAATTAACACTTTACTTTTACTTTTGTATCACAACTTTAAACTTATTTAAATGTAAACAAAAACAACTGATCATTTTATTTTTGTCCGAACTTGCCTTTAGTCGTCAGTGAAATAGCGACGTTAGCACATCCGTATCAGTTGTATGCAGATTTGTTTAATTTTTATTTAAACTAGTATTTCTGATAATACTATAATTTTTATATT
This sequence comes from Wohlfahrtia magnifica, assembly GCA_023159175.1. Taxonomy (NCBI): domain Eukaryota; kingdom Metazoa; phylum Arthropoda; class Insecta; order Diptera; family Sarcophagidae; genus Wohlfahrtia; species Wohlfahrtia magnifica. The sequence goes on along the minus strand of JAKWBJ010000447.1, from coordinate 11,418 downwards.
TGTAATTAAAAATAAATTCACCCAGATACTAATAATGCTAATTACCCACTCAACTCAGCTCTATACAGCAATTTTTATGTTTTCAATAACACATCTGTATTTATATTTTTGAAAAACACTGATTTAAAATCGAAAAGTACATTATTGCAAAGAATATGCAGTACACCCAACTCTTTTTTTACACGGTCTTTTTTTACACGATTTTGAAATAACGCGGTTCGCCAATAAGAATAAATACACTTTTTTACATGAATTTTTTGTTCTAGCACGAATCGCTAAACAATTTTTTAATCCTAATTTTGGCAGTGTGTTACAGAACTTATCTATACGGCAAACCGATTTTAAATAATGCTTCTTTCTTACTATGGTTATACTTCAAATTGAGCACATCATTTCGTTATTAATTGTGTTAAGTGTTCCTTTCGCAGGTTGTGATATTTTAAAAAAAGTACTAAAAGTTAAAATTGATGTCTTTTTTTTTTTTTAAATAAGTGGTTAAAATTTTCAGTTTCATCTATATTTTTGATAACTTTTTACAACTAAAAAAGTTAATATTGTATTAAGTTTTCGGTTTACAAAAGTTCTGTAAGCAATATTATTTTACATCGTTTTTACAGTACCCTTATTAATAAAATGCCTAAACAATAACAAAATATTTCTGAAATACATGCAATTTCGTTAGAAACCAGAATTAAAATCTTAGACTGTCTAAAGAGAGGCGAAGGTCCCACATTTATTGGCAGAGCTTTTGGTTTAAGTGAAGCAACTATAAGAACAATCAAAAAAATTAAAACTCCATTCGACACTCAATAATTTCTGGATCGGAACTTAGTTCTAAAACATATTCCTATAGTCGAGAAACCGAAAAAATAAATAGTGCTATGGATGGAAGATTTGCTTAGTAAAAAATACCTATTGATGGGAAAACTATAAAAGAGAAAACACTTAGAATATACAACCGACGTCAGCAATTGGAGCCACCAACAAGTCTTCATGCAACGAAGAAACCGGCGTTTAATGCATACGAGGGATGGCTGACAGGTTTTCTGAAAAGACTCACATGTCACAGCGTAAAAATAAAAGGAGATGTAGCATCATCAGACAAAAATGCTGCAAAAAGCTTTCCGGATAAACTAGCAAAAATAATAAAACAAGGCGGTTAAACTCCAGACCAAATATTTAATGCCGACGGAACGGGATTGTTCTAGAAGAAAATACCTAAATAAACTTTCATAGCAAAATCTGGAAAATCAGCTGGTGGTTTCAAAGTGGCCAATGATCAGTTGTGTTAGACATATCTGACGTATCTACTGATGATAGCATTTTTGAACCAGTCCATAACAAACGCGCGCGCTTGCTAACCAGTAGTGATGAAAAGTTGCAAAATTAATTTTTATTTCTGATTTTAATGTAAATTTTTGTATGTTTTGTACTTAGAGATTAAATTTTCCATGTCAACTAATTTTAATTTTCTTTGTAATAAAAATGAGTTGTTTTTGTTTTATAAATATGGATTTCATTATTACTTCTTTTGCACGGTTTTTTTTTTTTTGAAATATTTAGAGATTTTTCATCTCACACGATTTTTTTAAGTTGTCGAACATATTCCCCAATTTACCATATGTCTTATATATTTTTTAAACAATTTTTTTTTGCACGCTAAGGAACGCATTAAAAATTAATTTAAAATGTTTTAATATAACTGAAAAAATAATTATATGTATTTATTCATATTATTATATAAGTACATTAGGGCTGGTCGATTTAAAAATCGTCCAAGTGACAAGGAAAATCGTATTCTAGGGATCAAAATAAGAAACTTTGCCCAAGGAACCATGCCTCTAAAATGAGTTCAGATGTTCCTTATTTTGACCCAAAGGTCAAATTTTGAAAAATCCCACTTTGACCCATTTAAAGTGCCCCAATCTAAATGTATGACTGATCCCCACTAACTTTGGAGGGCCAACCCACCTATGCTAGTCGCACACCCCTTGGAACCTCCCTGGGGGGCCCCGTATAAAATTTCAAAAAATCACCATTTTTGGCACTTTACATAAAACAATCAGCGAAATGGCAATGTTTGTTTTGCTTTGGAGTTTTTTTTAATACAACTTAATAATAGAAAAGAAACTAAAGAAAATTATTGTTTGAACCATGGAACCATGCCTCTAAAATGAGTTCAGATGTTCCTTATTTTGACCCAAAGGTCAAATTTTGAAAAATCCCACTTTGACCCATTTAAAGTGCCCCAATCTAAATGTATGACTGATCCCCACTAACTTTGGAGGGCCAACCCACCTATGCTAGTCGCACACCCCTTGGAACCTCCCTGGGGGGCCCCGTATAAAATTTCAAAAAATCACCATTTTTGGCACTTTACATAAAACAATCAGCGAAATGGCAATGTTTGTTTTGCTTTGGAGTTTTTTTTAATACAACTTAATAATAGAAAAGAAACTAAAGAAAATTATTGTTTGAAATCTTTTTTGCTCTCAAGTCTGAGCAATTTCGCACGGTTCTCTGATGTCGTCGCCATAACGGCGTCTACATTTTTTGATATAACTCGTTTGGAAACGCTAGCTAGCAATTGAACATGTCGTTCCATTCCTTGTATATGTGACGGAATGTTTAGATTATTAAACGGTGGATCATCTTGATTTAAGTATTCTTTCAATGTATCGTACGGAATGCTTCGTGTGAATGGTGGTTCAAATACGATATTTATATCATTCAAATTGATCATTTCCGTGTAATTTGTGCAATGAGAGCTTTTATCGGGTTTTTTATAAACTCTAAGTCCGTTGGGCCTTCAATATCGGTTCGATAGCGTAGAAATTTTTTTATAACACACTCTCGCTTTTCTTTGATATCATCAGACAACAATGATAGCAAAATATTTTCCGAATGTGCATAATATGAATTATCTTTAATTACTTGATTGACCATACTGCGTAAAAGAGGTTGTAGAAACCGTGACTAATGAACTTGCAAAATAATACACTATCGTAAACGACAGAGCTGTAATACTTGATATTAAAGTACATTGGCACATAACAATTAAATATAAATTCAACCAGAATCCGTAAATTTGCGGACGGATTTTCCGTAATCGTAATAATCTAGCGGTCTTGGTAAGCCAGCGAGAATGTACAATATTCCCTGGTTTGATGTTACCCAGATCCACCGAAACCACGGTGCTAGAAATTGCATGAGCGATGTCGTATAAGTACTTCGAATCGCTGGAAAACTAAAATTTTTTCTGACGCAGGGGGCATATTTTTCAGCGCAATTTTCTCAAAGCCGTTCAGCACCTGAAAATAGTAAAATAAAGTAGTCAAATAATTAAAAACGGTTGAAAAATGTAATAAATAAGTGATAGCAATTAGTGACCGGAAGATTTTCACAAGAGTCGATTTGATTGCTCAGTTTTTCGATTGCCGATCTTGGTCCAGGGCAGGTTGATTGATTCAAAACTAGAAACAAATGCCGAAATTGAAGTTCGTTGAAGTGTGGAAGGCAAACGAACCAATGCAATGGTCTTTTTAACAGCAATTTAAATCGTCATATAATTCCAACGTGTGGCCCAGTGTTCGTTGGTTCACCATCATTACATATACCAATTAATGAATACAGTGATATATTTTCATTTTCATTTGATTTAGATGTTTTATATACAGCCGTTTCATGTTCCAGTCTAACGTAACCAATCAATTGAGAACTTGGTTCTCTCAATATAACAGAATGCGGTTCTATTATCATCCTAGTATATTAATTTCTATCAATTTTATCTCTCGCTACAGTATAACTTTTCTACCATCGAATGAAAACGCTAACAAATTGGTATCGTCTAACCATTTACGAAGCACTTTTCGTCTGCATTTGTCTTTTTCTCTGCGACATCTCTCTCATCGATTTATCCATGATGAGAATTTCGCCATGCCGATCTTTTATTTCAAAATCTTGGAAAAGAGCGGTACCAATGCTGATGCTATTCTATCAGTCACACATCAAGGCAATGTTAAAACAATCATATCTTTCTGTGTATTATGAACCATTGCTTCTATCCATATCTTCTTCAACCGATGGCGGTACGTATGCTGAATCATCGGGATGCATTATTGGCATTGATGACATAACCGTTGCTCCTTGCTCTTCATTTTCCATCACAAATGCATCGACTGCTAGTCTTCTCTGATTATGTTGATCGTGCATAAACACTTTGAGGCGATCTGGAACCAATCCGCATGTACATACAGATGCCTTCAAATCGTATTTACATTTTCCAATATAAAAATTTTTTTTCAGAGATTTTACAAACTTTGGAAATGGGCTACAGTATTTTTGCTTTCCTTCGGCTTGATATTTGTTGAGCAATCTATTCAATTTAATCAATACACTATTTTTCGGCATACCAAGTTTTGCGTAAATTCCAATCAACTTATTTGGTACTTGAGTAGTGAATGATTTATAGGAAGACATTTTTTGTTCTTTTTAGTACATTCGCTCAAGTAAAAATAGTATCTCAAGATATCCAGCTCGGTCGGTAAATTAAGATCAGTAAAATCAGAACACGCACCAAAAAAAGTACCATCATGCTTGGGTATATGACTCATTGGGTTTTCGATAGTTGTTGATATTGTTGTTGCTTCATCTTGCGGTGTAGAGGATAGTGGATTCAGTTCGCACCACATATTCGATGTAGATTAACATATTTTCGTCCACAACAACCAAATAAATATGATTTGCGTTAAATTGCATAGTCGTTAGCATTATTCGTATCGGAGTGAATTTATTTTTTATTGCGAATGTAAAAATCTTAATATTTTGCGAAATATTTAAATATAATAAAGAAAAAAAAAATAAATAATACAGTTTAAAAACTGTTTCATTGGCGACAAAAAGCAAGAGCGTAAGAATACATGTGAATTGAGCGTCAAAAAACTTGTATGAAATGTGCATGACTGGTGTAAACCAATAAAAATTGCAATAATTCAGAATGGTTATAAACATTACTTTGGATTTCCTATCGATGAAAGGAACAAATATTGGCTGTCAAAAATACTTTGTAATACTTGTGCAAGAGTTTTAAGAGGTTGGCTTGACGGCAATACTAAGAGTATGCCATTTATTAAGCCAATAATATGAAGTTAACATGAACGTGATTGTTATTTCTGCATGACCGCTTCTCGTGGAATGAAAGCATCAAAATAGTACTTAGAAGGTAATAAAATTGTACTTTTTAGACACCAATTGTACCATTTTTAAAATTATTTTTTATTTTAGCAGCATAAACAAAACAACAAAATTGTAAATAAAAATTTATTTTTATAATAATAAATTTAACATTTGTACGTAAAAGTTCATTTATTCTTTAAAAGTATGATATATCTTTAACCCTCTGTAACTGACGTGTAGTCTGCCAGACACCACAAAACGTCTTTTTTTTAGTAAATTTGTGCAATTTAATAAAATCAATCATATTTTCAATAATAATGTCTTTTATTTCAAATTTGAACCTCATGTTAGCTTGAAAACTATTTACTGTTATGAATAAATAAGGCAAATAAGGTGGTATTCGAAAACGTCAACAAATATGAGTTTAAGAGTGGTGTCTATTGGACTCCACGTCATTACAATAGTTACAATGTGGTGCACGAATTGTAACAGAGTTGCAGAGGGATAAAAAAACTTCACTAGAGTATAAGTACATATTTAAACGTAAAATAATGTATAAAAAAGTATATCGGTATACATGTGTACGTATTCATGAGATTAGATTGTTTTTAATAACAAATTATTTGGTATTTGAAAACTAAAGCAGTCAAAATTTGGAGACCTTAACAAATCTTTTGCCTGAATAAGACCGGAAACTTTAGGCACCTGAAGCCTACTTGTTCTTTCGCTTTAATAAATCACCTAAATGATAAACTAGGAAAAATATATTAAAGAAATAAATTGAGAAAGTTCGTAAATTGTACCAAATGAGTAAAAAAAAATGAGAAAAAATTTGTTTGCTAATTTTGGCCAAAGTTAGGTACCTGCATTTAATTTTGAAAGAAACATCAATAGCCAACCCATTTTCATGATTTATAGCTTATTTTATTCTTAACATTTTAAGCGCTAATTTAAGTGCTTAACACGTAAAATTTTCATTCTGAAAAATTTATTATGGCTTTTTGAAAAAAAAATTGCTCCAATTTTGCGCGAAAAAAGTTATGAATTACTACCAAACTGTTGAAAATACAAAAAAAAAAATTATTCATGTGAAATTTTGTTCCTAAACATATGCTGGTACTGGCATTAAAATCGATTACGACTTTTTCAAGCTATGATGAAATATATTGACATAACTACCATTTTTCGGGCGAAAAATTTGCCACACCCATAAAAAAATTTGAGCCCGATGGAAAAGACTTAAAACGGATTTGAATTCAGCGCATCAACATCATTACTTTTCATATAGTTTTATTTAAAGGTTTTTTTTTTGCTGTAGACCAGTGTAATTGGCGGCCAACGTGGAAAAATAACTTATGCAAAAAATATTTTTAAAAATAGGTTGACTCTGGAGTTAGCAAAATTGTTTTTGTTGACGGTACAATGGATAAAAATATGTATTTAAGTATATTCGAAGATAATTTGTTGAAAAGTGCTTTTGCGTTGGGTATACGCAATCATTTTCGGTATTATTAGGATTATGACCCGAAACACAAATCAATGATTTTGAAGTCTTGGTTATGGAACTAAATAAACCTCATGAATGCTTCTTAATTACTCTCTAATTAAACGTGACAAAAAATTTGTGGACAATTTTGGACTTGGGAATACCGAAGATGCAGATTAGTAATTAGAATAATTTAAAAATTGCACTGGTCAAAGAGTGGAGCAAGACTACCTCGAAACTACCCAAAAAATCTTAATATCGATGGAAAATCTTCTTAAAGATGTAATTAAGCAAAAGAAGGGTCACACCAAATACTAAACGATGTTCCATTAAAGTTTTTTCTAAGACTGCTGACAATACACGAAATAAGATGTGACTTAAATTATGTGTTTTAAGTTTTCTTAAAATTACTTTTACAAATATTTAAAAACATGAACACATAATTTTAATATAAATAAATAAGTATTTTTTTAAATTTTCTTTAAAATCTTTTTGATATCATCCTTAATTTTGATGTTGTAAGCATTCAAAGTCATATTTCGAATGCACACGACATAAGCTGTGAGCCACTGCATCTCTGCACACGGTTGCACAAAATGCACTCAGGTACCTATAAAAAATATATCACTTACATGTAGCACAGTTCGCGGAAATCTAATTACAGATGATGATTTTGCGGCAAGAAAATATCCCGATCATCATAGTCCATCGTTTCTGTTAAAACAAACCCCGCTTAAAAAAATTGGATTTAAAATGATTACACAAACACCTTTAAATAGCATGCACTCAATTAATTTAGGTTTTACAAAAAAAATTCTTCTTCGAATAAGATTATATTGTTACGTGTTTACCTTTTTAAAAACGTATGTAAACATCTACCTCTTTCAGCTTTTAGTATTTGTTGTTGCTTGTTTATTGTCTGTCGCTGTAAGTTTGTTGTTGCTGTTAGTTTGTTGTTGCTGTTGCTGTGTTATTTTTATTTACTTTATCTCTGCTAATAATGCTTGTTGTTGTCGATTCTGGCTATTTGTAAACATTAGGTATAGTTGTTCTTGCAGCTTTTGTTTATTTATTTTAGCGAAGTAATAAACGCAGAGGTTCCCAATATTATTTTCGTAACAATATTAATGCCCATAACATTCCATTAAGAAACATGGAGACTTCTGTCAGTCAATGAGCTGCACCCGATTTTATTTTTAAACTCATTGAAAGGAGAATACAGTTTAACGCCGGCTCCGAACGGCAAATGCTCTTCGAATAATAAATAAAAAAAACTTTAAGAAAAATGCAGAAAGCCAATATTTGTAATATCTCCTCAGAGTTGGTTAACATGCGCAAATGGATATCCAAAGAATTTCCACGAAAACCAAGAACTTTAGATGACATACCTAACTGGAAGGCAACTGAGTTCCATCAATTTGTAGCATATACAGGCATAATTGCACTATGTGGAAATGTACACAAAGACATTTATTATACTTTTATTCTTCTCCACTTTGCATACGAGTATGTATATATAGATTACTTTGTAGTTCTCTTCAAATAATTTGTTGAAAACTTCCATTCGTTTTTAGTGAAAATAGTGTTTCGTTCAACGTGGATAGTCTTCTACATATCACAGACTGTGCAGAGGAGTATGGACCCCTTAAATCTTTTCCGCTTACGAATTTAAAAATAATTTGAAGATTCTAAAGAAACACGTACGAAAGCCAACCGGGATCCTTCGGGAAGTACTTTACTTATATTAGAGATGAAATCATATTTAAAATTAGTTTGCATCGAAAGATTTTCATTTGAAAATATTCGTTATAAGTTTATTTGTCTACATTTTTTTAAATAATTTTGTACTTCTTCCTCTTTTGCACAGCTATTTACCACAAAAATGTCAAAAGATTGCAACCAACCTTTAGAAGCAAAGTTGAAATACATATCACAGAAAAGGTATGTAAACTTAATTGGCTTAAATTGATTTATGTGTTTTACTTACCGTTCTTTTCTTCTAAATTTTTTAGCGCACAAAAAGTGTATTCATTGCCAAGAGTTCAATAAAAAAACAAAATCTACAAGGTTGTTTAATTAAAATTAGATTTCTTTTATCGTTTATTAACTGTAAGTCTTTTAATAGATACCATTGAGCGGCAAAACAACAGCATGATTGAAGTTTTAGTGGAACATAAAGTGTTGCTTTCAAAAATAGTTTTCCAAAATAACGTACCAGACGACATTAAGCAAATTTTCTCCATAAATTCGGAGGATGAGTTGAGAGAGCTAAATGGCTTGGTACAATTGCAATCAGATCCCTACGTAAGTATATCTGTTAAATTTAGGAAAATCTTTAATGACTTTAATATTTGCTTTTTTACAGTTACGCCGAATAAAATCTTTACCAAAAGCAACTACTGGACGATACCTCAGCGAAATCTTGGGCCTAAATATAACACACAAATGAATGTTAATAGTACCCATGGAAAACAAAGCTTGAAACAATTTCAAAGCTTGTAGGTAAGTAAAACACTAGGTAAGTCAATTACCAACTTACAAATTTCTTACATATGGAATTATTTGCGTATCTTGTTTATATTCATTATTTAGATGCTATTGCCGTATTTTCTGATGTAGCTTTGAGAAAAGCTTTCCAGCTTCAAAAAAAAGACTATTTAAATCTAACCGTTTGGAACGATTAAAAAATGAAAACATTGAAATATTGCTGTTCAATAATTACCAAAATTTTTAAACTATATGATATAATATTTATATTTTTTATAAGGTCTAGCCAGACTTGAAGAATAGGTCTCTGTTTTACATACAGACAGACATAATACTTTGTTTTTACACTTTAAACTGAAAATTAGTTCAAAACACTTTTATTTTAAATTTTTCTGACTATTTTAATAAATAATTATATAAAAACTAATTCTTTAACTATCATTTTTTATTTAAGCAACAAACGAACCTATTTACCAATTTTGGTAACATTTTGCATACAAAAAAAACTAGTGCTATAGTGGTTTTAATACCCCAATGGGATCCAACTATACTAGTACTCGAAAAAAACCAATGGTACTTTTAATTTTTCAAACGCACTCAATGCTAATTTGAGCGTTGAGATTGTATAGGAAAGTCTAGAGTTGAGTACTTGTGCTGGTCATTTTTATACTAGTTAAGTACTAGTTAGGTACTAGTTTAATCTCCTGCAGGATATGTGGAAAATTTTTTCAATGTGTTTAATTAAAAATTTTGATTATTAAATTGTTATTAGAATTAAAAGTATTACAAATTCATTTAAACATAATAATAATAAAATATAATAATAAAAATAAATATAATAATAAAAATAATTTATATATTAATATTTTACTATAAATGGGCGATGCCACGCCCACTTACACTTGGAAAAATACATTTTATTTTTAGTAAAATGGTCAGATTTGATTATCTCAGATTATTACTAATTGGTCGATCATTACATTTAAGTAATCTAAACTTTACTTTGTCCGCTTATGCGTTGAGCTTAAGAAATTTAGTTATTTTTGTTTGTGTACTGAAACTTGCAGTTATTATTGGATGAAATGCTGGTTTTTATATAATTCATAAAGATTAACATCTGAATTAAAAATCGAAAAAAATCTATATACAGTAGTTTTTGCTTACAGTCCACACCCATAGTTGTATGCGGATGCATTCGAACTCAAACGCTTTAAAAGATAAAACGTAACAATATATTAAAATTTGGAAACATTATTTTTATATGTACCTTTTCTGTTTTGGTCTACTAAAGTTCGTAATTAAACAAAATATTAAGTTTTTTGTTTGTTTAGTTAGTTAGTTACAACGGGTTCCCAGAATCGAGTTCAGCTCTCTTGGCTCCAACAATGGTCCCACTGTGATGTCCATAGAAGTTAGCATCCTGGTGAACATACATGTCCGCACCCGGGTCTAAAACGAACCAACCAGACCAAAAGAAGGCATTTATATCAGCGAAGTCTGATATGACGTGCAGAAACGGACTGCCAACGAAAACAGTCTTAATATCCCAAAGATTTTAAAACTGCCGAAGGGAATGTTCGACAGTCTCATCCTGACAACTCCTTCATTAATCATTAAATAGCAGACCTAGTCTCCTAGCATGCGAACTTGCCATCCAGTGCTCAGTGAGAACAGCAACCAGGATTCGCAGCCTATGTCGCGGCATCTATATGATAGACTCCGATCGGCCAGATTTGTCTCGACACAGAGCAGGTGGGTTCATTACCCTACATTTGCTGTGACTTGCAGAACAAAAAGCCTGCAAGAGGAAAGTGACATCCCGATCATGTGGTCAATCTCCGCATTGCCAAGGATGCAGCCTTCCCCAGTTCACCCGCCACACAATTCAATCGGGTGTCGAAGTTATCCCTAACCCATGTAATCTCTAAGTCTGAATGTCTCACCATCTCGTTTACAGAAGCCCGGCATTCACATACCAACCGCGATATAGAGTAGATACTGGAGAATGCCATGATCGCAGCCTGACTGTCCGTACAGATACGGATATCAACATCGAATACCCTGTAGTACATCAACCAGTCCACTGCAGTGGTCCGGACGTCTAAAGGATACTCTCCCTGATATACGGAAATAAAGACGCCACTACCGACCCACAGCCTGTCGATCCTATAGATCGAATGAAAAAAATAGGAGTCGACGTAGATAAATAAAATATCATGCAGGCATACACTGCGGCTAAATATACGCGAAATTTTGACAAAATATAGTAC